>CM075808.1:66033201-66205593 GCA_037975025.1 Excoecaria agallocha
ATATTAAGTTACCAACCACATGCTTATTCTACTCGGTAAAATATTAGAAAGACTAATCTCAAAACTTTTGAAGAATAAAATATATCAATTTTGGATTGAAGTAGTAGATATTTATTTGCGTTGGATTGAGTTTGGATCATTTTTTTGGACGAATTTGGGTGAAATTTTGAATTCGAATTAATTTTATCAGATCTACATGCATGCAAAAATTATAAAGTTCATGTATCTTTTTTGTTATAAAAAAATTCATTTTTGACTTCTGGTAATTATGGCATAAGTTCAAATGATTGAGATTTACATTATAAAATAAAAGACTATTGATTTATATTTGTTTTTCTTATGAATTAGGTATTATATTTCTTTCTTTTATTTTATTATTATGAATTAGGTATTAGATTCTATTTTAAATTAAGTATCAAAGTGGACATGCTGATACCGCGATTTGATCACACATGGATAGTCATGTAAGACTTGATCACACACATCTACGTAATTGCCTAATTCAGGTGGTGCACTATAGGTCTCTGTTCGAAATAAACATCAACTCATAATTAATATTGGGTTACCCAGGGCATTTCAGTGACCTTTTCCATGGCAATAATCCAGTATAACCCAAGTAGGAAAAAATAAATAAATCATGCATAAAGATTATATTTGCATGAATATCATTGCTGATTTTAGTTAAAGTCAAAAAAATATGCATTAGTTGAAGTTAAAATACGGGATTTGATGGTAGTATCAATACTGAATCCTTCATTCATTGGCTCTTCCCATGAAATTGCTTACCAAATAAAACTACTTGCTTGGAAAACAGAGCAATTTCTGTTGTTAGACACTTAAATTACAAATATTATTTTATTTGAAACGAAAGATTTAAAAACTGTTCATATTTTGCTTCATTAAGAAAAGGATAGGATCATTTACATGTCATATACATAGTGATGTAAGCTAAGCAATCATATATTGAACTATAGAATGACTTCGTATCTATAAATAGCAATACAATCATACATAGATTCTCATCACTTGAAAATTAAGCTTAGATAGAGGCAGTACAGGGATAAAAATGAGAAGTATCCAGTACCTTTTAGCTTTTGCTCTTTTGGGGTTTGCCTCTGCCTATGATCCTAGTCCTCTTCAGGACTTCTGTGTAGCAATTGATGAACCCAAGAACGCTGGTACACTAATCAATCTTGCTTTTCTTATCAGTTCTCCTGCATTATTTAAATTTCAGTACAATATTATATATTGACATTGAATATTTGTGTAATTGCAGTGTTCGTGAATGGAAAATTTTGCAAGAATCCAAACCTGACTGTAGCTAACGATTTCTCCTTTTCGGGACTTAACATCCCCAGAAGTACAATGAATCAAGTAGGATCCAATGTAACCCTGGTGAATGTTGATATGCTACGAGGGGTTAACACTCTTGGTATCTCAATAGCTCGTATTGATTATGCACCAAATGGTGGTCTAAACCCCCCTCACATTCACCCTCGTGCCACTGAAATCCTTCTTGTTATCGAGGGAACCCTTTACGTTGGGTTTGTCACATCCAACCCCAATCGCCTCTTCAGTAAACTCCTATACCCAGGAGATGTGTTTGTGTTTCCTATTGGCCTTATTCATTTTCAGTTTAATGTTGCAAAGACAAATGGACTTGCCTTTGCTTCTTTAAACAGCCAAAATCCTGGCGTTATTACAATAGCCAACGCAACATTCGGAACAAACCCACCAATTAACCCCTATGTTCTCGCTAAAGCCTTCCAACTGGACGAGAAAGTTGTGGTAAATCTGCAGAAAATATTTGGCATGAGCAACATGGGGGGACATGCATAAAGGAACTATGAACTAGTAACATCTTTAATGATGATGTTTAATGTTCCTAGTAATGTTAAGATCAGAATAAGAAATTGAATCGGGCAGTTATCTTCTTGTTTGTGTTCCTGTTGGAAGCACTATGAATGAAATATTTAAATTCAGTTAATGGCCCTTCTATTTTTTATCCAAAAATGAACAAAATTTAGGTTCTATCAGCAGTTCTTTTGAGTGGACTGCATAAGGAGTGAACGTAAATTTACTGATAATCCTTGTGTCTAAGTCGAGATTCAGGTGAAATCTTGGAACTGCAAGTTCTGTATCCAAATAGATGGCAAAATAACGTTCCAAAATTTCCTCACCTTATGTTCTACAAGACAATACATAGATTCAATAGAACAAGAATGACAATGAGCACGCACAGCTCTTAATCATGGTTAAGGCTCTAAACTTTTCTTACAGTTTTCCCTCCTTTGCTTTGGGTCCTTCCAAAGCTTTCTCACTTGTTTTTTCTGGACGGATAGCCATTTATCGTATCATCAAATCACAGTATGGAAACACAGCCAAGAAGTGTTTTTTAAAATTATTGTCTATATGAGCAGTTATTATTCACTTACATGCAGTGCAAATAAATTTTTTTCATCAAATTTGTCAATTCTTCATTGACTGTTACCTGAGATTGTCAGAAACCCGACTCATGCAGTGTTCACAAATGGAAAGTTCAGACAGAAGAATATACATCTTAAGTTCCAATTCTGATGCTCAATTACATATCAGCTAAGACATTTGTGTGAATTGAACTTAAAATGAACTGATAACTCGAGCATTTTTCTAAATGCTGAAATAACGTAAATATAACATTCCAGGGGTAATCAAAGAACAAAATCAACCTCTTTCACAGTGAGCCAGATTGCATCTTCAAGCAGCAGTTCTGTCATCTATGGGCTCAATGCTGCAAATTTCTACCAGAAACCATCCATCCATAATGAAGAAATTGTTACCAATCTAACACTACAATCAAACTCCGCAAGAAGATACTTCTAGCTGTTCTATCCTCTTAGCCAGATCATGCTTCCCACAATTCTTCAATCCGTCAGTAACCATATCAAAGCACCTTGAAATTGGAGTGAGACCCATTTCAGTCATCTCAACCAAATAATTGGCTGCTTCAACATACTTTCCTCCACGTCCACACATAGTTATCAACATAGTATATACTGGCCTATTTGGGGGGTGTCCTTTGACCTTCATTTCACCAAAGAAACAAAAGGCATCATCAAATTGCCCTCTTCTACACATCCCCTTAATTATTGGGGCATACAGACTAGGGAATGGCTTATGCCCATCTTCAATCGAATTATGCAATAACCGAAAAGCTTCATCAATCTTACCCAGCTTCGAAACAGCAGGAATCAATATCTTGTAAGTATTTATATCAGGACAAAGGCCTAACTTACACACACTGTGATACATATCAACACAAAAGTCAATCTCCCCTGCTTTAGAAATTGCTTCTATCAAACAATTAAATGTATTAACATCCGGAAGAAATCCTTCTTTTGTCATCTTCCTAACCATTTCCTTTGCAGACTCTAAGTACCCTGCATTCAACAACCCCTCAATCAACAAATCTCTCCCTCTGACGGGAGGATTAAAACCTTTATTGCTCATTTCCTCTAAAAACTCCTGAGCCTCACTCATTTTCCCACTGGAGCACCACCCATTAACAAGTACAGCATAAGTCTTCTTATCAGGAACCAAACCTTTCCTAATCATCCTCCTAATCAAAGCATAAGCTCCGTGGAACATTTTCACTTCACAAAGAGCAAAAAGCAAAGAATTGTAAAGATAAATACTTTGTTGACAATTCAAGCTTCGACACTTGTTAAAAACCTCAACAGCATGATCAATAAGCCCATGTTTCCCATACTCTTCGATTATAAAACACACGGAATCAGTCGAAATACTGAATTGGGGATTCTGATCTTTCAATTGGGTAATTAGTTTCCACATGGAAGAGTATCTTTTTGCTTTGGCTAGGGTTTTGATGAGTTCTTCGTATTCAACGGAGGTAGGGGAGTAGTGGGCCCGGGCCCAGGTGAAGAACCGGAGAGACTCAGAGGGAGAATGAGAGGAGGCGCGTAGGACACGGAAGACGAGGTCGGAGTTGATAGGGAGGTTGAGTCTGTTTAGGGTGCGTTCTGGGTAGATATCGCGGCGGACAATGTTAGTTATGTGGTGTACCAAGGCAAAGTAGGCGTCTTTATTGGTTGTGGTGGTGGTGATGGACGAAGTTAGAGCTTTGAGGTGGAGGTTAGCGGTGGTCGAAATAATTCTGGTGGAGTAAAGCATCTTTCATTTAGAAGCCAAGGGTGGCAACACCGCTATTCTAGGGGCATATACGCTGTTCTATTTATTTTGTCAAAATGAGAAATATTTACTTTCAATTTGAGGGTATAGCAGAGTATCTGAAATAGAAAAATAGAAAAAAATATAAAATATCAAAATTGTCCCTACTTTTATACGTATAGCCATCGCTTTCCTATTATTCACTTTCTTCTTTTCGACTTCATCGTACATATTCATGGATGAAATTGAGATAAACAACAACAAAACTTCAGGTAATTGAATCAAAATTTTTCTATTTTTTTATGATCTTGTCTTTCTATCTTTTTTACATTCCCATGCATTTTTTATTTTTAAATTCTTGTCTTTCTTTCATTGATTTGCTGCGGCAGCTCAGTAGAGCCTTTGACAATTACGACTGGTTAGATTGTGAAAGTTGGGCTTTTAGACTGCAGTGATTATTCCAGATGAGTCTATATGACCTCTTTAATCTTGTATAGATATGTTAGTTCACCTATCTTCCAAGATCTCTATGACAATTGATTTCCCAAGTCAAATAAGAGACAAGATAAAAGTTGAATCAAAAAGAGAAATAGTAATTAAATGCTTGATTTGAGCTTAATTTTGTATGTTTAACTTCTTTATATATGAATTATGTAATGTCTATTTATAATTTGTATGTCATTGTATATGATTGTGTTTACTTATGAAAATTATGGATTGTAATATTAAAATTGCGGATGAACAAGTTAAATTTTAGACCACATGCTATAGAATTTGAATTAAGTATATTTATATTTTTATATTATGAGGGTAAAATAACCAAACAACGAAAAATAATTAGGAGTAAATTAAATTATATTACTCCCATTTACTTCATTAAAGCTAACAGAAAGCAAAGCATACTTCTGCCGTCCGATTAATCGCCTTACTTTTGTGAAAACCAGCATTTTGTTCATTGATTTTCACTTTTTGTTTTCTATTTAATTTGTCTTTTAAGCTGCGTAAATAGTTAATTTTACAATACCAAATGGACAGCGAATTCATATCATCTCGTAATGATCAAGTTATCATCACTCAAATCAAGCATCGAAGTACACAATCATACACAGAATTAAAGTTGAGAAAGAACAAGAAACTGTCTTATAAAAGGCGTTCTGGTTTTCCTTTGCCGAGAAACTAAGGGCTCAGGTTTTCCATGCCCACAATATCCCTCAACATTAACACCGTTCGAATAAATGCTGCATTCGCATTTTCTTATACTAGTTTATTTCAGATCAACACCAAGAAATAAAATCCGTAAGTCGATCCTGAACACCTCAAAATAAAAAAATAAAAAGCAGCGCAGCAAAACCGCTTCACCATCAGCAGAACTCGAGTAATTTTAGAACTATTAATACGGATAGCACCGTAGACTCTCTCGCATTGCCACAACTTGAAGAGCAAAGCTATTTTTCAGCAGAAATTTTCATTGAATCCCAAAAGCACTAAAACGAGTTCTGCTGACTTCAACCCCCAATCCAGCCATGCAAGAATGGACTTTCGTCTTTACATAATCACTATTGGTAATTTTGATTTAGAATTAATAAATTTTAATGATTAACAAGACAGACTCAGATTTCATGTATTTATATTACGTTACCACAAACACCTCACAAATGGCCATCATTATCTGAATAATTTTAACTAATAATCTCCTCATACTCTGATGTTGCTCTCTCTCGCTCTTTTTATCTACAATGCCGTCTATTCCTTTTTCCTATCTATCATAAGGGAATTGTAAATCATCTTCGATTACTTTAAAGTGATCAGGCTGCTGGCCCGAACAATGGATATTCCACATTTTGAAATATGCCCGCTCCAAATTTTGAACCTGCATATATTTATTATTTACACAAAAATAAATTGACCGGGTATAGATAGCATAGGCAGAGCGTCAATAAATTTATCAAGATTACTTACCCAGCGTGCTGTGTCAAACAGAGGGCAAGTCATACGGACTGCCTTCAGCTTATCAGTGAGCGCCTGGAGTTTTGGCCGATTCAGTGCCAGACAGACCGCTTTCTCTTCATATACCCTCATGCTGACAAGCAGCAAAACAAACATGTAGACAAAATTTCAGATAAAAACGTTAACAGAAACCAGCCAGGGAATTTCACATACATATACATGTGTGTGTGTGTGTGTGTGTGTGTGTGTGTAGTCCCCCACAAAGCATGAGGTTTTCGTATTGGGCTAAAGATGAAACAGTAAAGCATGTAAAATGTGAATTGCTCAATAAAAATGCAGCTAATACAATCACATGCTTATTTGCACAAAAATACCATCAAACTAGTTAGCATCCCGCTAGTGTGCAAATGTACGGAACTGGCCTACCTATTAACAATCATCTCATCCCCAAGTCCCGTGGCAAGACACAATGATCCAGCAACTCTTGTAGCCATTTTCTCAAGGGGCAGGGTTATCATTGGTAATCCTGCCCACAAAATATCAGTCCCTGTGGTATGCGCATTACATAATGGCCTAAAAGAGAGAAATTGAACTGTCAGTGTACAAAATCCAGGCAGTGAAATCAACTGGATTTAGAACGTAGATGAAATACAGATTGATAGATTGTGCAATAAAATAACAGAATATTTTACGTGTCAAGGAATAGATCTGCTAAAGAACTGCGTCTGATATGTTCCTGTTTCATGGCAACATCAGTAAAAATTATTTGACCTGGCTGAACCCCTTGTGCAACAGCATCTGCCCCAAAAAAAAAAAAACCTTAAGCATGCTTGACACCAGGCTCCAAATTATGCCATCGTGCTCTTTTATTTGTATCCATAAGAAATCATCCAATAGAAAAGTAAAAATTAAAAAGAAAAGGTTGCACATACAAGAGCGGAGTCGCATTTCGCCTGCAGCTGGGAACCTGAGAAGCCAGAGTGCACTGTTGGGTACGCGTTTGAGAATGTTGCACCTTAAAACATTCAAACAGATAAATGATGTCATATACCTAACAGTGGTAAATAACACATACAAATGAACATGAGGACATTGTTATGGTACCATGTATTGAAGATTTCAGGATCCATCTTGTACAACTGGTTGAAGCATGCAAATATAAATTTATCCTCTGGGAGACCATAATCTGATCTCTTGTGTTGGCAGGTTGGATCCAAGACATCCAAATTTTTCTATCAAACAACGATTATAGTTTAATATGGAGGCCTCAAAATACAGAAATAATAAAATAATATTTGAAGCACACAATAAACAAAAATTCATCTGAGACAGGATTTCACATGAACTGACCTGTTTATAGTCATTCACGAAGTAGCAATGAGGCATGTGTACAAGCTTCTCAGAATAAATATGCTCATAACGTGTTGGTGAAACAAACTGAGCAAAAATACATGTATGAGGAGGATAAAAACACAAACATAAAAGTGTCATAAGATCAAACTTAGTGGGACCAATCCCCAACCTCATCGGTGACCAAGTAATCTATATATGTGGCCCCTGTGGTTCCAGGAAATCCCATGTATGACACCTGTATGGGTGCCGGCTGCATAGCAAATATTTCATTTCTAGCGCCCTGCAAGATTAAAATTAATGTTCAGAAGGAATGGGAGAAACTGTAAATTTCCAAGATAAAGAAATTCTCAAGTTCACGTACTTTGGTATAACCATTAAGGTTGATAAGAATCTGTATCTTATCCTCGTTGATCAGTTTGGCAATCATATCAGATGACATGGCAGAAGCATCTATAAAATGCTCAGCTTCGGATTGGATACGCTGCCTCCATTCTGTACCATCATTTGAACTCAAGGCATAGCAGAAAACCTACATACATATAATTAGCTTCAACATCCAATTACAAAAAAGAAAGAAAAGTGCATGTGCAAGGAGCATTACCCCAAGTACTTGGAAAAAAAAATACCAACCTCGACATTTTCCCTGTTGTGCATTCCAAATACAGATCCCATAAGGTGTGACAAGGGGTGATTACCAAAATCACTGCTCACATAGCCAATTCTAAGTCTCTCACTTCTGCAGTCGCGCCTTGTACGAACTGGAGGAGGATGGTTAAATGCAGGAAGTGCAAATCGGGATGCAATTATGGAGCAATGAGCTGCATACTTGCGGCTTTGACAGGAAAAATGAGGAAGGATCAGATTAGATCAGCTCATACAGATTATTTACATAATTATCCAAGATGAAAAACCTACCTGATTTCAAGTGCTAGCATTGGATCAATGGGATATGCAATAGCATGAAAAGGCTGAACACTAGGAAGAACAGACATCTGAAATGATAAGGAAAATTAGCTTCATTCCAGTCATGAAAATATTAAGCATTGAGAAACCTGAATAACCTTGCAAGGAGAAACAGCCAAAAGAACAACTCTTACATTAATTTGCCTCCTAATAATCCCTTCAACTTCAGAGAACATCTTATCACGATCCTCCCAACTGCAGACACACTGAGAAATACATCCTCAAAATGTCAGTTTAATTATAAGTTCATTCAACATGAAGCTTATCATCAGATCAACAAACAGAAGTCCCAAATTCCTTAAACATGCAGAAGTACCGAACTAATCATATTTTATTTATACCTGTAATGTATGCAAAATATTGCATGTGGCTTCAGGAAAGTCTGGTCGAAGATGCAAGGCTTGCCTATAGCTCTTCACAGCAGCCTCCACGTGTCCACTGCATATCATACAATGTACTTGATGATCATAAATGTCATTTTATCGCTAAAAACAATATTTTATAATAAACAGATAGCTACTGAAAATAAATTGCTTAGTTAAATTATAGTTTCCCTTCCACAGAAAATGATGTTAAAGATGATCCAGTTTTAAGCTGTTCCAACCAAAACAGACAGCACAAAATCAAATGATCAGAAAAACAGAATTGGAGTAACATCATACCTGTCTTTATAAGCTGAAGCCAAATTCGCATGAGCTTCAGCCATAGCTGGTCGGATAGTGATGGCCCGTATGTAGTCCTGAATTGCTTCACTTACTCTACCAATCTCCTTGTATGTGTTCCCCCTGTTTACAAGTCCATCAGCTGCCAAGGGATCAATACGGAGAACCTCATTGTAGCAAGATATAGCATCTGCATAATTCCCCTGCCACATAAAATAAAATAAATAAAAGCAGTAAGAAGGGTACTGAAGATTTCAGCGAGATGCCTTACAATGCTTATGTAAGTTCGCTTTGTAAACAAAAATTGCCTGAAAAACCTAACTAGCAAGAACAAAAATTTCCAGCAGCAACTACCTGTTGCTTATAAATTACAGCCAGATTGTTAAATGGAGCCGACAGTCCAGTAGTGACAGCCAATGTAGCTTTATAATATGAAGCAGCTGTAGCTGCCATGTTCCTGGATATTCAGAAGAACTTCCAAATAAATTTCAATTGATGTGAAGTAACAAATAATTGAAAATAAGCATACAACTATTCATGAAGACAAGTACCATTCCATATATATATTTCCAAGATTGGTGAGTGCTTGCGGGTGGCTTGGATGTAATGAGAGGCATTGCTAATGGGACAAAAAAGAAAGTAGTACAGTTCAAAATAACTAGAATACACACTATTCAGCAAATAATAAATCACTTAAAAATAATAAAATGCAAACTTACATTATAGCATTGAATTGCTTCATCTACTCTGCCTACGTCTTTAAGTGCATTACCCTTCCAGTTGAAGAGTGCATCATGAAGTTAAATTTAATCAAATTCTGTAACTCAAGACCATAAGGATTCTGAAGCAAAAGCATAAACAGAGGAAAAGGGAAACCAACCAAATTATTGTAAGCCTCCAAAAATCTTCCATCACAAGCAATGGCTTGCTTATAATGAAGAATGGCCAAATCCAGTTGGCCCCGTTCATAATATGTACTGGCCAAATTTCCTGCACCACATAATAAAACAAACTTTCAAGTCAAAGCTAACATAATAAAACATGTTCAGACCTTCAACCAATAATGATAAGAGAAATAAATAAACAAAAAAAGGACAGACAAACGTTTCAGCAATAAATTTTTGAACAAAGATGAAGAATCAAAAAGAGCCAATAGTCCAGTAGTAGGAATGAAGAAATGGGCCAAAGCAAAGATCCTAATAAGACCTTAAATGATCACAAGTCTTCCTAGGGAAAATAGCAGGTGTCACTAATCATTTTCACCGACACCAAGAAATGAAATTCCAATACTACAACAAGACTGACCAAATGAAGTTATATAGAATTCTCTATCAAATAATACAATTTAGTGAAAGAATTTCAAGCACTAACAACCAATAATAACTCACCATAAGCTACTGCATAGTTTGGCCGAGTCTGAACAGCTCGCTGATAGCACACAATAGCCTCCAGAGGCATTCCCAAAGCCTAGAAAAGGGAAAGGAAACATCTCGAATACAGAAATAGTAATGCACATGCTACTATATGCTACTAATATCCAAACTCGTGACATTTTTACCCTGTAAACATTTCCAAGGTTTAGGTACGCATCAGGGAACGTAGGCTTGAGTTTTACAGCTTCCTGGACAATCACATCGTGATAATAGAATTCAGATATATTTTACAACAAAGCAATTAAATGTGAAAGGAAAGTACAAATGCGAACTAAGTAAACTTCCATTAAACCCTATGGCAAAATAGAAGTAGAAAGACAAGCAGCATTATCAAAGTCCACTTTGAACCAAAACCCTCAAACTTACTAGTTGCCCTTATCGTGAAAATTCAATTGAAAGAAACCTAGAAGAGATTTTTTTCAATGCTAACAAAAATTAGGTGCGATATTGAAGGTGACAAACAAATAGCAGCTTGATTCCAGTGTCTAAAATTACCATGCCAGGGATGGGAAGAAAAGAAAAACACACACTTGCATATATATATATATATATATATATATATATATATATATAGAGAGAGAGAGAGAGAGAGAGAGAATCACACAAGCAAAATAAGCATACCTTATAATATTGAAGAGCTCTGTTAAGATCACCAGACTCCAAAAAGAGACCAGCAAGATTTGACCACGCAATTGCAAAAGTGGGTTGTATGCGTAAAGCCTCAAGGTAACAACTGTATGCCTGCACAAAATGTTAGTCCTCACAATTCGGAGTCTTGCACATGGAAGTTACAACAAGACCAACCATCATCTGAGCCCTGGCCTGAAGATAACAACTTGATATCTGTATCGAACTGTGATTTCAAACACAGTTCCACACATGAAGTATGCAAATCAGTAACTTCACTGGAAAATGAGAGACACACTACAAAAATTCTATTTATGGAAAGGATATCTCCTCTCCATAAGTTCAGAGAAGGTAAGGTCTGGGCCAGGTGAATCTAGTGGAGGTTATACTCTAAGTGGGGTGACAGATTGCTAACGAACAACTTCCTCTGCCATGATCCAAAAGGAAGTAATTTTTCAGTAGCCTAATCGTAGCAAATTAGCATCGGAGGTGGCAACAAAAGCAATCAGCACTGTAATGAACTCTACCATATATATGCATGAAACATTCATTTATTGATACTTACCTCTTGCACCAACCCTTGTGCCTTCATTAGATTCCCAAGATTGCTATGTGCATCAACCTACATATTTTCATTCAAACTATTAAACTCCAAGGAAAAAGAAAAAAAAAACTTGATTTTCTATTCATTTTAGAACAATCCCAACCTAAGTGGAAGCTAACACAACAATCAGCAGATGAGAATAGTAAGGCAAAATATACCAATAGAGGATTCAATGCCAGTGCCTGACGACAACATTGTGCTGCCTCATTAAGCCTTCCTTTACGCATGTATGCACTAGCCAGGTTTGACCAAGCATCAGCAAAGTTAGGTCGGAGCTGCAGTAGCACGAAACAAAACAGAAACATTAACATATCAAAGGACACAAGGTGCAATTATAGAGACAAAAAGGGTCTTTTATTAGATAGAAAAATTGAAAGTCAATTTCACAACAAATCTAGGAATAGGTGTGTTGAGGACAATCTACGCTCCATAGATAGTCATATGATTCCAAATATGGACAATAATCTTTTTATCAAGGCCAGGGACAAGGATGGCTCTCAGTACTCCATCCCATATCCCCAGCCCATGAACGGCAATATTAAGGGAAGAGATGAAGATAGGAATTCAACTTGGCATTAGGAAGACCTTTCATATTGTAAACAAAGCCCTTTAACACCATTAAGCATCCTTGACAAATCGATCAAATAAACTAAAAGAAAATCAACTTTTTTAATAAAGTAGGATCCTTTTGTATACAAACCTCAATGGCAATCAAATAATAACGAATTGCAAGATCAATATCACCCTTTTCCTGTATCAAATAAAATACATCCATCAGTTGTAATTAGACTTGAACTGCATAAATAGGATGAATAGTTCAACAACTTCATTAAAGATCAAAGGCATCCATATAGATAGAAATACCTTCCAAGCGTTTGCCATGTTTCCATAACATTCAGCAAAACGTGGCTCAAGTCGAAGAGCTTCCTCATTTTTTGCAATGCACATATCATAATCATGCAACTACAGAGGAACACATAAAATAAGATTTATCAAACAATTTAACATTTCCCAAGCAATTAAAACGGGACAAGTATCTAAAGTAACAGTAGTACACATTACTATACAATGACCGTAGTGCCAGAAACATTCAAATAAAAGAAAACCTGATAATATATAGCACCCAAGAGAAGAAGGTTATCAGTGCGCAAAGGACTTCTCTCATAAACAGCACTGCTATGCTCTAGTGCTTTTTTGTAATTGCCAGCCTTATACATCTGATGAGAAAGGGCCAAGTGCATGTCTTCATCGACTGCAACAGAAAATTATCAATCCATGATTCATATTGATAAAAGAACTACAACCATTTCATGATCATATAGTTCAATTTATCTAAATTAGAATTGTGTGAAATTACCAGCATCACCAAATACTCAATTTTAAACCAATGAAAACTTAATGAACCACAAATGCAAGACCCTTTCAGCCATTTAATTTTCATCAAAACAAAAGCAGAGATCTGCTTGATATTCTTCTAGCACAATATAGGTATCATTCTACTAAATTGGAAAGCAACTCTCTAAATAAAGTATGCACTTTAGGAGTCCAAAATCATAACTTATTAAATAACTTTAGCTGCCAAATAAGTTGTGTGTAATAAAGCTTATAACTTGAACTGCCACCAAGCTAAAGTATCATTTCCATAACAAAATATATAACAAGGAATTTCGCTTCCAACTATAAAAAGACAACAACTATTGTGATGCTCATGGAAAAGCATAATAAAAAATTAAAAAAAAAATTAAAGATAACAATCAAGTATTTAGTATATTACGTGATGGAATTTTTACAACGATTCCTACACTAACCAAACCAGAAAATGTATAAGCTAACCTGTACGAGAAAAGAGAAAAAAAAAATATCTAAATTCACAACTTTGAATTTTAGACTGAAAACAATCACGGACACTATAACAAAAAAGAACCAACAACAATAACACGGATCCTCAAAATTTCTGAATCTAAAAGGGGGGAAAAAAGACGCAGTTTAAAACAAGACGATCAGCGTATAACTCACCTTCTTGATGAGAATCATGGCCCTTAAAAGGCACGAGACTCAACGAAGACGACGATGGCTCAAGCTTCACCCGGAAGCTACCTTCATCCCTGGTGGTTCCCAGCTGTGCCCGAGGACCGTTCTGCAACGAAATCATCTTGATCTCCTAAAACCAGTAAACACCCAGAAAATCTACCGTTCCCTCGCCAAAATGCAGTCATGTAACGAACGCAATTCCAGATCAGATCCGCAATAAAACCGCGAAAATTGTCTAAGAACAAAGAAGAAGTAGTGTACTCGATTAAGAAAAGACCTAGCCTAGTTAAATTGGGGTTTCTTACGATCTTTGGCTTCTTCGATCTTTCTTTTCTTTTTTTTTTTTTTATCTCTCGCGTTGATCTTAAAAATATAAGAAGAAGAAATAAGAGAAAAACCGAATATATATATATAATTAAGAAAATAAAAAATGTAATAAATAAGGTAAAGAATGGGAGGAGAAATCAGAGCCGTTCAAGTGTAGGGTGATGAGACTATGGTTATTGGTTTGGTCTTTGGGGATTCGGTTTCTTTCTGACACGTATCTATGTTAGCTTCTGAATGAGCTGTCTGTTTTGTCTTTATCTACTAAAATTCTCTTTTTTTCTTTTATATTTATAAATTTAAAGAAACACAAAATTACCTGATTTTTATGTTTTTTGCACCGCATGCTTAAATTATTTTATAATCTGAGAAAAAAATAAAAATCCTAAACAGGGGCTTAAAGTCATTTTATTGAAACAAATTAAAATAAAATGAAAACAAATTAAATTTATGCATTTATTAGTCTGCAATTTTTATTCCGAATTTTTTTTTTCTTTTTGTGTGCGCGATTAAGTAACCTTTTGGATTAAACAAACAGGAACACTTTTCTCACCAAAAACCACTGAACGCACGACAAACGTACGAAGTTACGAACAAAATTTCTGTAGTTTTTCTGATATTGAACGTTTCCTGCTTTTCCTGATATTGAACGTTAAGATATTAATAATAATAATAATAATAATAATAATAATAATAATAATAATAATAATAATAAAATAAAGAATTCGAAGCATATGAAAAGCGGGTAATTTCAAGAACTTAAATGAAACTAAAAAGGATATAGTCTAAAGAAGATGATATTTTAGCTTTTTCACTGTGGCAATGGTTGGTCACAACAATCCTTGCAGACTTACAGTTGATATATATGGGTGTCAAAGATGATAGAATGTTTCACAATCAAGTAAAATATACAATATGAAGTTTGTGATAACTACATTTTATAACTTATACTACAGGTTGAATTAGCTGCTAAAATGTGATCCCTTGATCTACCAAAAATTATTTATTACACATGTACAATCAGTTCATCACTTGAATTAGCATGATGACTTGGGGATGAATCAAACTGTGCTCCTTCACTTAAATCACCAGTATGACTCGGGGATGACTCCAAATGCCCTATATGTTTATTTGACTCGATAAGCATCAAAACAGCTTCTCGCATCGTTGGTCGATCGAGAGGAGACATACTTGTGCAGAGCAAAGCAATTTTCATCACAGTAATCATATGAGAAACAGAATTCTCGTCTCCTAGGTCAAGGCGAGCGTCAAGAATTCCAGGTGACAAGGTATGAACCTGAATGTAGTTTCTCACCCAGGTTACCAGATCACCACCTTGGTCTAGAGGTTGCACTGGTGTTCTGCCAGTAAGTAACTCTAAAAGGACAACTCCATAGCTGTATATGTCACACTTCTCGGTCACTTTCATTGTGTACGCGTACTCTGCATTGAATTATCAGAATTACTTGTCTATTAAAATCAATAATATGCATGCAGTATTGAAAATGAATGTAAATAGAAGTCTTGCAAGATAGCTTACCAGGGGCAATGTAGCCATAAGAACCAGCAACTGCAGACATTGATTTAGATTGTGGCATGTCAATCACCTTTGCTAGCCCAAAATCTCCAACATGGGCTTCAAATTTGTCATCAAGCAGAATGTTATTGGACTTTATGTCCCGATGGAAAATTCGAGGCTTGCAATCATGATGCAGATAAGCAAGGCCCTGAGCAGCTCCAAGGGCAATCTTGAATCTTGTACGCCAATCAAGACCACAGGATTCTCCATGGAGCAATTCCCCTAGACTACCCTTTGCCATGTATTCATATAGAAGTAGATTGGAACCTTGGTGGTAGCAAAAACCATATAACTTCACAATATTTCTATGTCTGATCTTGCCCAGAGTCAAAATTTCAGCACGAAAGCTATTGTCAATAGTGCTTCCTTCCCTGTTAGATGCCAGCTTCTTAACTGCAATGGTGCGACCGCACGGCAAGACAGCTCTATATACAGTTCCACAAGCTCCTCTTCCGATCACAAATCCATCATCAAAATTCTCGGTGGCTGCTACTAGGTCCTGGAAAGTGAATCCTTCCTTTGGAGAAAAGTAAATATCTGAAACTGGTGATGAGAATGGCTTGTCTTGCAGTGGAGCAACTATTTCAACCGGTCGTCTCATGATATATAGAATCGCTACAATTAAAATGAGTGAAACCCCACCAATAACAGCAGCAACAATAGCTATTATTTTACCTAAACGGGCACTTTTCCCTTCTGTATCCGTAGGCAGATATGATGACGAGGGGTCACTACAATTAACAAGAGGTCCACCACAAAGGCCTTGGTTTCCAAGAAAGCTGCTGTTCCCTGAGTTTAGAAAGAGTGGCAAGGATGGTAAAGGCCCACTTAAGTCATTGTAAGAGAAGTTGCAACTAAGTAAGCTTGACAACTTCATTAAAGAGCCTGGAATTCCACCGCTCAAATGGTTGTTGTTTAGCAGTAGGGATTCCAGCAACTCAAGGTTTCCAAGTTCTTCAGGTATTGATCCAGAAAGATTGTTATAGCTGAGGTTTAATGCAATCTGCAAGCTTGAAAGTTCCCCAATCTCAGCTGGGATCCCACCAGAAAATAAGTTGCCTCCCATTTGTAGCTCAGTTAGGCGGCTCAGATTTCCTACCTCCAAAGGTATGACACCAGAAATCCGACTGTCTGAAAGCTTGAGAAGTTCCAATTGGTAAAGGCCTCCTATGTCAGCTGGCAAACCACCAACAAAGTTGTTCCTGCTGAGATCAAGCCGTTGGAGCATCTGGCATCTGAAGATCTCAGGTGGGATTGTTCCAGTTAGAAGATTTGATGATATATTAAACGTCACCAATTGAGAAAGGTTACCAATCTCTCTAGGAAGTGTACCCGTGAAGCAGTTATCTGAGAGATGCAGTCTTTTCAAAACAAAGCAATTCCCTACCTCTGGAGGAATTGGACCAGCAAACTTGTTCTGGTCAAGTTCAATACTAGTAAGATTCGCCAGCTTGCACAATTCAGTTGGAAAAGTCCCTGTAAGGTCATTTCCTGCAAGGTAAAGCTGCTCCAATGATCTGCAGTTAATGACACCAGGTGGGATATAACCTGTGAGGTTATTTAACCCTAAATTCAACAAAAAAAGGTTTCCCTTTCTGCAAAGATGTGGTGGAATTATTCCAGTTAAGTAGTTATTTGACAAATCAACCACCCATAGTTTTCCATAGACACCAAGCCCTTGAGGAATGCTACCAATCAAAGAGTTGTTGAAGAGCTGCAACATGATCAACTGCTTCAAGTACTGGAACCCCACAGGAATATTACCAGTGAGATTATTAATGGAGAGGTCAAGCCTTGTCAAGTTTGTCAAAGTAGTGAGCTCATCTGGGATGACACCAGTAAGTGCATTCTCGAAAAGATAAAGCAACCGCAGTCCAGTTATCTTTGCCAACTCTATTGGTATTTCGCCAGTCAACATGTTCTCAGAGAAATCAATCTCAATTGCAGAAGACAGATTCCCCATCTCCTTTGGGATGGTCCCGTTAAAGTGATTTCTGTAGAGGTATAACTTCTGCAGAAAGAGAAGGTCACCAAGCTCCTCTGGTATAGGCCCCACAAGATTGTTATCATAGAGAGCAAGAGTCGCCAAATTAGTGCAATTGCTTAGTTCCTTGGGTATAGAACCTGAAAGCTGATTGCCCCATAGGACTATGTCCTGTAAATTCTTGAGCATTCCAATCTCTCTTGGAATTTCTCCACTTAGCTGATTTTGTGCAAGACCAAGAATCTGCAACTGCTCCCATCCACCAATCTCAGGAGGAAAGCTTCCTGATATCAAATTCTGCCCTGCTCTAAAAATAGTCAAATTTTTCAGGCTGCCAAAAGATGCTGGCAATGGTCCAGTGAGGTTATTACTAAAAGCAATCAACTGAGACAGAGACCTAAGCTCACCGATATTCTCAGGGAAAGGACCAGAAATTCTATTGTTGGATATATTGAAAATAGACAGAGAGGAAAGCTTAACTACTTCTACAGGAATTTGACCTTCAAACTGGTTATTATTAAGACGAAGAAGTTCGAGACTAGAACAATTCCCAATTTCATTAGGGATATTCTTAGACAAAGAATTAAAAGAAAGATCAAGATAAATCAAACCAACCAACCCACCAATACTAGGTGATATAGAACCAGAAAGATTTTTAGAGCTCAAATCAAGAGACCAAACCACTGGATTGTAATAATCATAGGTGCAATTCACACCTTTCCACCCACAAGGCGTGGAATCATTGGGATTCCAATCACTCAGATGGTTATAGTCATCAATGAGTTTGCTTTTTATATCTAAAAGGAATTGACCCTCAGCATTAAGCCCCAGAGATTGATGAACCTTAAGGAGAATAACAAGAGCAAATATACCGATTGACCCATATGATATTCTCCCCATATCTAAAAGCAGAAGAGGCTAATTAAAAAAGCAAAAAAGAAACTTTTCGCAACTAAAGAAATTGGACTCGCATCAATCATGAACCACCCAGATAATTATGATCCCACGTAATTAGCATAGAAGTTTCAAAACCAGAAAAGAAAATCCTAAAACATAAGCAAATGGCTCTTACATACCTCTAGAGTGAATGACCAACCAGAAGAAAGGAACCTAAAACACGAAACCCAGAGAGACAAGGTGGGAAAGAAAAGAACTTGAACATCCCAGAGAAACTATTTAACCAAAAAGAAGTGAAATTGGAGAGAATAAGATAGTATTGTTTAATGGGTGCATTGAGGGTATAAATCCTAAACGGGGTGGATGGTGACAAATGTCAACTTCGTTTTATTATCTGAAAGAAAAACAGAAAGAGTGAGCGTTTCGATTTGTCTTGTATACAACGATTAAGAAAAACCCCAGTTGGTTTGAATTGGATGGATGTGTACCTGTAATGTGCGAGTTAGAAAAGCATACATATTGCCTTTTTCATTATTATACATAGTATAGAAATATGGCCGACAAGGCATGGAATTTCTTTCTCCTACCTTACTCCATTTCTGCATTATTTTAATGCTTCAGTGAGAAACCTGAAAGTCTTTTTGTTTTTTTCCTGCCTGCCTTCTTTCTTTCTTTCTTTTGTCATTTGAAAAGAAAAAGGAACTATTCAATGGTATGCGGATAATCTTACATAGTACAATTATTCTCATGAATATTTATGTGTATTTACGTACATATAGTGCTAAGAATTACGTAAAAACACTATCTCCAATCTCATTTTCCTTTTAATCTTTAATTTTTTGGAAAAATAATTTTAAAATAAACTATGTTATACATTTTAGTTCAAGTATATTCTTTACATATATTTGGAATTGTATTCTTTGCTAATAGGATTGAATCGGATTAAAATTTTACGGATTATAAATAAATAGATTCATATCAGATTAAATTATGTAATCCAAATAAATTATTAAATGAATATAAAAGGATTGAATAGTAAATAAATTGGCGCATAAATGGATGATGTTATTTTTTATATATATTGTTAAGAAAATTTCCATCAAAATAATATATATATATATAATCTATAAAAGATAATTTTTTATTAATATTATATGAAAAATCATAAAATTATGTGAATAATATAAATGAATCATAAGCGATTTATAAACGAATTAAATCATATAAATCAAACGAAATATGTCATAAAAGGATCATGATTGGATTAAATTGAATTCATATATTAAATCGT
This sequence comes from Excoecaria agallocha, assembly GCA_037975025.1. NCBI lineage: Eukaryota > Viridiplantae > Streptophyta > Magnoliopsida > Malpighiales > Euphorbiaceae > Excoecaria > Excoecaria agallocha. The sequence goes on from CM075808.1 coordinate 66,053,064, forward strand.
GTCAAATTTGTCACCACCAAATTATTATTATTTGCTCTGATGAATATATTTTTCCATTCTCATAATGTTTTTTTAAGGACAATTTATTAAAATATTAAGTTAATAAATAGTTTTATTAGCCCCAACAAAACAATCTTAAAAAGACACCTGGGAAAAGGGAACGAAAAAAGTATTTTTTTTAGATTATGATTTTCGATTTAAGTGTATATAGTATATCGAGTATAGGAAGATTAATATTAATAATCGCACAATCCATAATTACATTAACAATACAAATTAAAGCAAGCCCAACCATTCGAAATCTGAGACTTATGTTCCTGTTTCATCAAATATACAATAAAAGACTCATTCCTGTTTAGGAGTGGCCTATTGTTAATAAGATTAATAAACTACGTAAATTCAGCCAGCCTTATTATAGGATTAATAAACTGAAATTAATTTTGACTCTATAAGATTAATGAACTTTTATGAAATCATTGAAACTCAAAATATACATTAAACTTTGAGATGGTTGACAGGACGGCAATGAGAGATTGTGCAGTTTTTGAGATGATGCTGGGGGTAATGTTTGGAACAACCACGGCTAGAGAAGCGAAATTGGTGTTGTTGGGCTGAGGCAAGAATCGCTGCATTTCAGGAAGGCCGAGGTTGGTAGTTTGGTTTTCCTATTGGAAAGAATTTGGATTGAGGTCTGAAAAATTATCCATGTTCCATGTTCATCGCACCAAATGATAACAGATTGAAAGAAAAAGCTACTTGCGAGTGTCACCTGCAAAAAGAAAGAAAAACCGGAAGATTTTCAACAAGGGAGACTCCGACAGTCAAGTTAGAATTATTCTGTGAAAGATGTGTGTTTTTTTTAATAGTAAAAGTTGAGGACTTTTTTCATATATGTTTTTTTCTCTTATTATAGAAGTAATTGGCGTGTCTTAAGAATTGGTAGGAAGAAGTTCCTTTTTTTTTTTGCCACTAACCCATTTTTTTCAATTCTCGAGGAAAACGTGAGAATATGATAACTGTTTGTCCATCGTGATAGATGTGCTTTTGGAATACGTTTCTAACCGAACTATGGATGGATTTGATAGTCCGAATAACTCAAGTTCTTGATCGGTGTGCGAAAATCTGGATTGACCGATATGCTCGGTTATCGTGGACCTCAAGACCGAGCTGTTAGTTCGGTTGTTATCACTATCTTATACACATACAATATTCTTCTTATTTAATTTGACTTATTTTCCAACTTCTTGTTACACCATCGACAACTAAAATTCACATAATTTTAATTCAATCTGCTAGTTTAATAGTAAAAACTTGTAAACTAAATTCGGTCAAATTCTTTAATAATTTCAAAAAGTGATATGATTTATTCGATTTGTTATGTAATTCATATGATTTTATCAATATTTTAATATTTATAATTTTTTAATATAATGCAAATTTAAAATAACTGTTTATATCTGCAAAAGTTTTTTAAACAATACAAAGACTAATGTTAAAGTTTGATTTGTTTAGAATTCGATCTATTTATAATTTAATTCATTGTACAATAATTCATTTATGTTATGATTCAATTTAATTTGATTCAATTCATATGACATATAAAATTTTGATCAATTCCATCATAACTACAATATAGATCCATTCAATTTGACCCATATGGCACCTATAATTCTGGGCAGTAGTGGCACAATTATTTATACAGTGAAATAAGTGTTTGGGTCCTCTAGTAGTGGGTATACTAGTAAGACACTATGTTTCTTGTTAGACTATTTATTGTCTTACAATTTGAATAATGTAAATGTTGACTCATTTGCCGCATTTCCATGATTTCAATATGCTATGCTAACAGATTTTAGGTTCCAATTTTACTTATTCTCTCATTCTATTTTTACCTTTTGTGAATTATATATTAAATTATTATTAAAATTGATTTTAGGTTCCAATTTCAATTCTAATTTTACTTATATGTTAAATTATTATTAAAATTGTAATTTAATTATGTTTGTGAATTATATATTATATGTTTATGTCCATACATTTGAGTAGTTATTATTAAAACAATTATTGATGTAAATTTTGGAGACATTCACAATTAAAAATGAATCGGCTGTCAATTGATGAAAAAAAAATCAAAAATTAAGTATTGAATCAACGGTCAAAACTGACAGAAAAATATTATTAGAGCAACTTATTAGCTATCAATTATTAAAAAAATAAAAATAAAACCTAAACCAAATGTCCCTCATGAAAAAAATTAAAAGTAAAGTCAAACTTTTCAAAATTATTAGAAAATTCCATTGATTTTTTATTATTATTATCTTTAAGGTTTTATATCATAGAATTTTTTTCCTGTACTTTTTTAAATTGGAATTTTTTAATCCCTTAATTGATTAAAAGTTACATATTGAACGGTTAAAATATAGATATATGGTGTTAATTGTGGTATAAGATAATAATATTTTTTCTCTATTTTAAAACTTCAAGGATAAAAATAATTAAAAAAACTATCGTGATCACTTTAAAAGAATTTCGATATTAATCCATAAAATAATAATATAAATGTTAACAACTATTATATTATAGTTGTAAGGATAAATGTTGCGACAGAGAAGGTATTCTAAAAAGATCATAAAAATGTGATTAAGCACTCTTAATAAAAAAAAATATAAAGTACGTAGCAATTATTATTCATGAAAGATTAGAATGATTAAAAAATTTATGTCATCTTTATCAAAAAGAAAAAAAAAATTAAAAATGCTGTATAGTGAAATAATTTTATGAAAAAGAATAGCAAATTTTAACCATATGTAATAATAATAATAATAATAATAATAAGGATGAAAAGTGAAATTGGTGGAGAATGGGATGTCTTTGCGATAATGATTATCCCTTTTGAAAAGTAATAATTTAAAAAGTAGAATAATTATAATTAAAATTAAAATTGAGAAAGTGAGGGTGTAGTGGCAGCCCATGAGTTGGGGGATACTGTATACAAGTGGTGGGTTTTGCAGGCCAATTAAGTCAAACTTGTACAGTTTCAACTCAACCGACTCTTTTTTTTTTTTCATGACTCTCCATATTCAGTGTTTTTTCAGCATACTAACGGATTGAAATTCAAATATTATTGAATTTATAATTAAAAATAATCCATCTATTGACATATGCACTTTATGTATAAAATAAAAATTAAATTTGAAATTTTGTTTCAGAAAATATAAATTTTTTATGATTTGAACTAACAACATTCAAATAATAAGTATATTTTTGAGTAAAAAAATTATGTATACGGTCAACAACCATTAATAGTACAACTTTCAAATAATAAAGTACATGCTTGATTCAAAAAATTATTTAGGCGAAATCAGATATAAATTAAAAGGCTAAGTTGCAAGTTATGCTAAAGCTGCCAAAAGCAAAAGGATCTTAAATTAATAAGGGTGGTCAAAAGGGAATATAAAATCCATGTAACCTAGGCTACTACCATAGAGAATAATATAAAATAATGTTCTAAATTGCATAAATAAATATACATATGATTGGTAAGCATTTCTTTAGAAATTTGATGACAATTATTTTCATGATGGACGGTGGATAGGGTTTTCTTTTCTCTAACTAGGGGTAGATATCTTAATCTTATCCTAGATTATATTGTAATCTACAACCAATTTACTCTTCCAATTTGCCCAAGGAGCTCCAGTTTATGGTCAATTTAGATCAACATTCCAAAATAAATAAAAATTAACCTCCTTAATATAGTTAAAAACAACTAATATTATGCTTTTGGTAGGTTTAATTTTAAAATTTGGCATTTTTATTCAATTCATTAAAAATTGGGCTCCCTTGATCATATATCAAAACTCTACCATTAAGGTTTAATCCAATTCTATTCCACATTCCTTGGGATCCTTACCGAATGACCCAAGCAAGCATTAAAAGAGAAAAGGCGTATTCATCATATTCTAATTAATTGTGTTCCAACCAAATAAATAATGCTCTCTTCAATAATAATAATGTGAGATCATACATCGGTTGAAGTGGAGAACGAAGCATACCATATAAGGATATAGATATCTCTCCCTAGTACGATACGTTTTGGGGTACCTCAAAAGTAAAACCGTAAGTCACCTAACTCCGACATGGTCTCCAAAGCAGACATGTGGAGTGACAGATGGCAAAGCAGATAATATCGTACTAACGGCGAATCCGGAGATGTTACAATTGGTAACAGAGCCGATGCTGGATCGGTGTGCCAGCGAGGACACTAGGCCCTAAGGGGGTGGATTGTGAGATCCCACATCAGTTGGAGTGGAGAACGAAATATACCATATAATGATGTGAATACATCTCTCTAATACAACGCGTTTTGGGGATACCTCAAAAGCAAAATCGTGAGTCACCTAGCTCCGATATGGTCTCCAAAGCAGACATGTGGAGTGACAGGTGGCAAAGCAGACAATATTATATTAGCGGCGGATCCGAAGACGTTACAAATAATAATAATAATAATAAAGGTTTTACTCAGGTGACAATGATTTGAGTCTATTCAAACATTTATATGCTGACATGGACAAAATTAGCACCTTCTTGTCCACGTATATAGGTATTTAAGTATCAGCAAATAGATGTTTATTATAAAGTGCTGTGCCATCTCCATAAGCTGAATATGCATTAGGACAATACTTTTGCAATAATGATAGCTTACACAATTTATTAGGACCGTATTTTACACACTTTTTCGTCAAAAGGGAACAACCCATTATGGAGGAAAGGTTCTCATTACATTCTTTTCAGAGTTTATTTTATAGTGAAATTTGCTAGAGCTTTTTGCACATTTCTCAACTACAAAGCAGTGAAGCAGAACAAAATTAAAAGTGAACTGTTAACTTTTAGGCCAATCTGAAGAAATGAACAATATCTCCGTTGCAGAGTGTCCATAAAGCTCTAAGAAACAGAATGGGTAGCACTTCATTTACAATTTTAAACATCTTTCAAACTACAAATCGGAGTTAGCTCTCCCCTTTCTCTCTCTAAGTAGACTATACAATTTCACTTGTATCTAATAACACACTTTCAGGTGATAACTCAACTACAACTTTGGCAAATCCTATAATATGTATACAACAGGTTAAGGAAAAAATGCAGATGAAGTACAGAGATTACAGAAATTACTCAGGCACCCTTTTGTGGCAGTGTTTCGAATGCAGAAACAGTGTTCTCAAACTTAATTCGATGAAGTGGAGCACCGCTTTGCTTGATAGCACAAGCTGTCTTGTCTTCTAGAGGGCACCGCGCTTTTAACATGGAGAAAACATGATTGTTCAATCTTCTTGCTTTTTTCATTGCTTCCAGTATGGTTTCCCCTCCCTTCAAAAAGTAAAAATAAAAATAAAAAGGTGAAATGAGTTTGTTAAACCTCCAGCACTTATTTTTGAATGAATACTATAGTACAACGCATTTGCTCTTTCCTAATCTGGTAATAACCAAGAAAGAAGTTCTTATAATTGAGTTACAGCATTACATGATATATAACAGTCTACTACGACCAATGTAAATTGCAAAACTGATTTAGTGAATGAATGATAGTAGCAAGTCCTGTTTGGGAGTCAGGAAATGCTAAAATCAAGCAGAAACATAGTTCTGAACAACTGGATGGACAACATCTATATTATTAAACATTTGGACAACCTTGTAGTTGCATAGGGGTCAAAGCTCAACAAAACTTTGAAAAGCAGCAGAAAAGTTTGTTGCATGTCAGATGAAATAAATGTCCTAAAATTTTTTTTCAAATTCTACGAGAATGTCAAAATGAAGCTTGGGTTGATATATAAAAAGTTTGAATACATGATGACCAATAACCATTGATGTCAAGTCATACGGAAAATCAAGATAGAAGAAATAGAAAGACAATTCAATAGATTATGTTAGTGGACAAACAAAATGTCAAAAACACTCTAGAAAGTAGGTGTAGATGTGAATTTCCACACCTGAGCAAGATTAGGATTCTTATGCATTTGTGAGAGTGATCCCGCCTCTGCCTCAGCTACATTGAGGACTTGATATGAAAAGTCAAAGAGCTCAAAATGCAGCTGCTGCCCAAGTAAATATAAAATAGTGCAACCACCCCAGGCAACTGAATCACCTAACACTTCATGATTATACGGTTGTTTGTCAGATTCCTCCAGGTATCCCTACAATTCAGAATTTTGAAACTGATTAGAAGGAAATGGAATACATCAAAGGGCCAGTTACACTTCAGTATTTTAAAAATCAACAATTTAACACAATTGCAAAATATCTTGAATCAAATAGTTACTTCCAAATGTTTAATTAGCCACTGTGAATAACAGTTGTGGGTTCCAGATAAAAATCAACCATATTTCTCTGATGACCAAACAGGGGAAACGTCAGCTACATTTTGGAATCATGAAGCATAGACCCAGTTTGCTGTTCATTCTTGGAAACTTATCCCAGGGAAAGGACTCTCGTCAACCAAATTGGGTGCTTCCAACCATGGAAGTGCAAATGACATTCACAGACATTTTCAATCCTGTTTATTTTGACCCTTGTCCCCCTTCACTGCAATAAGATTTTTTATTCTGAGGTGGAAGAACACAAGACGATGCTGTAATACATGCATCTTAGCCAGAGGCTGCTTGAGAAGATGCAGTCTGGACTGTGCTTCCACCAATGCGAAAAGAAAGTACTATTTTAAGACTTCATTACAGCATGGAAAAGATCATTCACCTCAGAAAAGTATTAAGTTGCAAAAAAATAAAAGAAAAAACACGTTCCAAACCCTTACAATTTGAAGGCCACTATATATTTGGTAGAAATCTTTTGAAGTTGTTATGTCAATAAACCCTGTCTTGGGAGCAGCACTCCACTTGATGCAATATTTATCAAGTGCTGCACTGGTAAAGGCAAGAGCATATTCGAGCACACTTCCATTATTTATATTAGCCTTGTACAGAAGATCTGCAACATGTAGGAAACACCAGAACTATTAAATTGAAAACTCTGAAACACTTGAAATGAAGACAATGAAATGCACATACACAGGATAAACAGCACAAACATTGTTCAGATTTTATTCTTCCTCACTTCCCGCCACCCATACCAAACCTCAAATTAATTGCATTTAAGAATTTAGGCTCAAGAGAAAACTTGGACTGAATCTAGCTTTAGGCATGACAAATATTGTCTTAAAGCATCTGTTGTATTTACTTTTAACATAACAATGGTGTTTGCTCTATGTCCATTAGACTGAGGACACATACCCTCCAGTCAGTATCTGGGTGTGCATAGGAGTTGCCAGAATTCCTGGATGGGCCAAGAAAAGCAAGTGTACTAAAAGTGACATAGAAATATGACACAGGGTTTTGCATGTCCTTTAGATCTCAAAACAGCAACAATATCTATAGAAGATCATCCACGATCATTAAGTTCAATGTTCCAACAACTTCCAAGCATGGTATGAACTGTTAGACAATGTCTGATACTTGTGATCTGAGTTACAATCAGCTTATAACTCTCATCTGATTCTCCTCTCAATCCTTATCTCATATATCTACCTTATTCTCTCTTTTCATCCTAAATCAATCCCTGCTCCAAAGCCAATTACTTATGAATCTTATTACAGATCTTACACAATTGGCAAAATTTTGGCTGTTACACAATAATAAGCATGAAGATTGAAGAGTAAATGAAATATCAAGTACCTGCAGCTTCTGCCTGCTTTGACATGGTGAAGAAAGATGCAGGATTTGGACACCCAGGGTTAGATACAATTGCGGCAATTGAGGATTTGAAAAGATTGACAAGAGGACTACCCCCACCATCTTGAGACTGCAATATCTGCCCATCTGTGGCAGGATGCAAGCCCAACCAAGGGGCTGTTTGCATAAAATGTGTGGTGTCAACCTCCCTCTGCCAAATATGTGAAACATTTATCAGTAAGCAGCTGGAGAGTTTGCGTTTCTGATAGCACAAAAAGTGAACTAGATGTTGGGGAAAGCATCATTGATATTATGCTACATAAGACCAAAATTTCAGTCTTCCATTGCTTAAATTTAATTTTATCCTTTCTTCTCTTGATTCTCATCTTTAATAGCATTGACAGTTATTTGAAAACCATCTTATGCAATCCTCAGGTATCGAAACAAGTAATACTATTGTGTTTGCTTTCTCATTGAAGAAAAATAATTATGATCCAAATGCTTGTTATACTTGCTTCTATAAAGCGAGTAACCTTGAATCTAATCATATTACAACATTGATGATACTAACACAACAGAATCAGAAAAGCATCGAGTTTTGAGGCATATATTTGGCATCTGCCAGCTATTTATTCCATGACAAAAGAATTAAAGGATATGGACATTTTATAAAACAAATACCAAAGAGTGATTGGTTCACGCAAGGTCCCAATCTTCCTAGGCTGCTAAAAGTAGCAATGAATTGTGACGTTGAAATCTAATAAAGCTATATCACTAGTACAAAACTACTAAACATAAATTCTCAAATAATGATTAAAAAAGTTCTTTTGTACCCAAAAATGATGTAAAAGATGCTCACATTGCTACGCTATGTGTGATCATAGTTAGATTATTTGGATTTAAACTTAAACCCACCACCAACAACTTAATGAATTAACTATGTAAAAATATGCTCATACTTCAATAGAATATACCATGTTTGATTGCAGAAACTAAGAAGTGTAGCAGAATCAACACATTACACAGAAAGCACGAGTATACGGAGTAAAAAGATGTGGTTATATAGCATCATGTGGCAATGCTACATAAAACAAGCATACCATGAGCATCCTGATAACCTAATGCATATATACTGCTAAATTCATACCGGTTGAAGATGTTATTATCAAATAAAGAACATAGGATACTAACCAAAACAATATCGAGAATCCCCATCCAATACAATACACTTCCAATCTGTTTTATCCCTCGAAGAACCTCTGCTTTGAGCTCTGATTTTGTCCCCCAATTAAGATTTTCTTTGACAAGTCTGATACAACCTGAGTAAATGGAATTAAACAAAATGACAAATTACAAAGATAACATTTAGTTTCGTATAATATTAAAAAATTTCAATAGATTTTATATTGCCAAATAGGCAAACAAAGAAATTTGCACAAAACTGCCACACATGAACGCAATAGTCAAGTTTGCACTTGCTTGTCAGTCACATAGATAGCAGACTTCACTACAGTTGGGGAATTCTCTTACACACACTTAGGTACTTGCATTCATATCTCATCACACAAGCCAATGCGAGCCTAAGCATCACAATTGAGTTTGACCTTAATTTACATGCAAATCCATACATATCTTTTTTAGCAGAACCAATAATTTTTAAGACATTCATACTGGATAAAAGTAAAGCCATAGCAAGTTTTAGTTGTCACAGAAACAATACTGTGTGCATGAGCACACCTAAAAGTACCATAGCATAGACTGTCAATGTAGTTCTACTACAACTTTATATTTACATTTCTTAGGTTCCCTAAATAACTATGCTATACTCAAGTATAACTTTATAACCCACACGTTTATGTTTCAATACATAGATGTGTGTACAAGATGTGCACAACTTACATCTCAACCTACATACGTAAGAAAAAGGGAGAAAAAGATGGGTGGAAACAAGACACCTCCAGAACAACAGCACTGCCACATACCTGTAACACCCCCATCAAAAGGAAGCAGTCCAATAGATTTTGGCAATGCTTCTTGCAATCCAGCAATCATTGGTTCAAGTGTAGTTAGCTGCAACATGCAGTTCTCAGAACATTAAACTGAATCTCAACAAAATTACTCCTATGAAAATCTAATATGGGATGTTTGATAAACTAATGCAGCAAACAGATCCAATATTAATACAGGTACTGGGGTGTAAAGAGATCAATAATTCAGGGTGGCTAACTCTTGGACATAAATCAAAATAGAACATAAAATGCAAGAAGCCAAAATTTCATGATGCTGAAGTTTCAGTAGCATCATAACAAGTCAGAATTATCCACTCTATGAAACAACATGGTTGATTGCTTGAAGATATAAATAAATTCAGCACTAATAGATAACATAACTAAATTGTAGGAGTGCACCAGAAAGGAAAATATATAAACAGGTTTGGGTGTATAGTAACCAAACTATTCATGATGATTTATTACAATTATAAACTATGCACTGATAGCAACAGGATAGAGAGTTTGATATATATTATAGGTGAAAGCCTATAACAAGATTAAGGAGGTTAGGGAACTGATAACTTCCAGTAGTCTTGGAAATTTAATTTTCTAATTAAGCAAATGATAATAAACTAAGTTATGAAAAGAATGGAATTACCTTATTTGATATATGATCTAGTAGGGCTCGGATAAACCAAGGCAGTGATCTGGATCCCAGAAGTTTAACAATAGAAAACACATGAGGAATTCCAAAGAACCCACTGTGCAAGCGAGCAAAACTCTGGTGTGCAGAATTCAACTCCTATAATGACAATGACAACAATGAAGGATAGCAGTTGCAAAATATCAGGAAAAAACACAGTAAGAACATTGAATTGACAAGTTCCAATCAAGAGATGGTGGCTAGTTCTTACCTGAGTACCACAATAGAAGTTTGGCTTTGCATGTGGAACTGATGGTTTTTGAACAGGAGCATGCAGACCTCTTGATGAACGGACAAAGCGTTGGGTAGTATTGCAAAGAACAAAATTTGGCAGGAAATCATTTTGCATCTCTGACCAAATCTAACAAGCACAAGAAAAAATTAGATTGAATAAAGACTGGAGAAAATGCATTTTAAAAGTACTTTTTCTTATAATAATAGATTAGAGATATTGGATCCAGAATTTTAGTTTTCATACTGCATTCCACAAGCAGTAATAGCTAAGATTAGCTGCAGTAAAAGAAGAGTAATGAGAAGATGATGAAAATTCTCATTCACCAGCAGTATTACGTCTGTTGACCAATTATTAGCATACCCTAAATGCAAATGAGCGAGATTTTTTCCTTTTTTTTTTCTTTTTCTTTTGTTATTTTCATCCAATTTGCAGATCCACTTAGCAGAGAGATTACAAAGAGGTTTTCCATTGGCAGGGAAACAGGATAGAAAAGGTCCAAATGATTTTCCACCAGTACAATAGATCAATCTTCTGTTAAGCAATAGAACAGATAGAGGGATTTGAAAAGAAGATTAACAATGTCTGCTGCCGCCTCATTGACATTAGATGATTATTGATCCTTTTTAGCATCGCAGCCAGGACCACTATTTCAAATCAATGATAGAAGAAAGTGCTGAATACATAAATAACAGCTTAAACAGACACATGTGTCCAAACTGAACGAAAAAGCCAGAAAAGATTTCACCTCACCTGAGAAGCAAGTCGACTGGAAAATGAAACAAGTGATACATTTTCTTGCATCTCATTCAACATGAGACCAAATGAGTCTATTGAAAGATCTTTAGAAAGCAATTCATGGGTGTGCTTTAAGATATCCACCAGTTTTTCTAATTCCTGCAACCATAATAATATTTTGTTGCTGAAGTATGAATGGAAAATACCTATATATCTATATCTATAATATATAAAATCAGGCTATCTATTCCAATAAAATAGTACAAGATAATAGATGCAAAGTTCCATTTAGTACATCTAGTTAATCAATATAGGTTATTTAACACTATTTTTAAAATAATGCAAAATACAAACATACTTAACATCCTAGGTAACAAAAAGAAGAAAAAAAGAAAAGAAAAGAAAAGCTTTGGCCCAGTGGTTATATGTGACAGCAAAGCTCAAATAATTTGTCATAGAATATGATGGTATGCTTTGATGCCAAGTTAAGAAATTCAAACTAAAAAGCTGAGCTGATCAGTGGAGCAACCTATAGAATATGTAATACCAGATCAAACTTTCTGTACTTTAATCAAATATCAGATTGCCTAAGGTTTGTAGTTTTCTGAGGAACATAGAGAACAATTTATTTACCACTATTGCACAAAGATCCTGCGATTCGAACCGCTCGAAAAGAAAATCAAGATTGTCTCTGAAAACCTTATTCATTCGTTCAGCAATCAAACTTCTTAAATCAACGGTCCTCCCAAGTAACTGCATATGCCATAAAGATCCAAGGAAGCAAAAGAGTCAGCCACTCATACATTCAAGAAGCCTCAGACCAAAAGATAATGTCACGAACTACTTACACTACAAAAATATGTGTTCAAATCTTGAGTTTGAAAAAATAAAGTATGCACACAAAAAGTAATGGCAGTGAGGTACAATGGTAATTGTGGTAGCAAGCATTTTCTAAATTCAGATCACTAACTGCCACTACCAACTAGTGGAAGGACAATGTGCTCTTCAAAACTTATTGGTTAAGAGAAAAACAAAACAGGAACCCAATGAGCGATGAACCATTGGAAAAAGCTAAAGCAGAAGTAAGTTTTACCTTCAATTGGAAAAAGCTAATGCAGAAGTTTTACCTTCACTCTAGTCATTTTAAACAGAGCAGAGAACCTCATAGGCTGAACAGAATATTTTTCTCCATTGTCCAAAGCAAAAAGGAAGGATGGATCAAGTAATTCGCTACAAAATTAAGCAAGCAGTAGATGATTCATTAGATTTTAGGAGTATAAATGGTCAGGCAATAGCCCGATGGCAAAGTGCATACCTTGCTGCCCAGCTCTTGTAATATGTGAAAATTATCTCACAAAGTTGTGAAACAAACAAATCAAAGCAATGGTCCACCTATAAAAAAGACATTACAAATTTGCAATAATTAAGTTAGTGCAGAATTAAAGTGTTCCATGCAACTCAAAAGACCAAATATGGTGCACAAACACATGGATACTAAGGCTTTGCAAGCATGTCTGTGAAATGAATTTAGTGCCTGGATAATCTATACAAAAGAGAATCTTCTCAGAAAATGAAAAAGGCTTCAAATAATGCAAAATATTACATAATTTTAGAGGAATTTGCAGACAGTCATGAAAACTATTTAGACTTTATTATTAACCATTACAGCCTTACAGGGTAATGGAGCAAAAAAATTTCCTGTAGCCAACCTATATCACGCAGGGATTAAGGATAAAAGTACATTGCAGAATATCTAATCCATGACAAAGTTTAATTTCTAGTCCAAAAGGCGTATGAATGCCATGTCAGTGAGAATAGAATGTGAGTTATAAAAGCAGTTATTCAAGGGAGCACTACCAATGTATAAAAAAATATATATATAATCTTGAATGATGAAAGGCAAGCAAGATATGTCAAAGAATTACAAGTAGAAAACACATAAAATTTAATACACCTCAGCTTCTATTTCATCATAGAGGAACCGCTGCTTCAGAACAATCAGTGCTTGCTGAGCTGAATCATTGTAAATGTCAAAGGGCATTAGAACACTTTCAAGAAGGCCTGCATTTTGGGACTCGAGCACGTGATCCACCAGCATCCATGGGAGAGAGCATTCAACGGGAAACTAAAGCCACAGGGAAAAAAAAAAAGGATAAGTTGAAAAGGCAATAATGTGAAAATGTCTTAAACAAATTTATAAAGAGAGGTCAATTTCACTAATCACAGAAACTGCACTCTACATAAAATTGTATTGATGACCGAGTAGACACAAAAAGCAAGTGCAAATCACGATGGAGATGGAAGTTGCAACAGAACACTTTGTTTGAGTGGATATCTTCCACTGCTTGTCCACTTGAAAGCAATCACCAATATTCTGGCAGTACTGAGAATAACAGACTTCTCAAGAAGCGGAAATGGAGAAAAAAAAAAAAAGAAAAATCAGCTGTAAAACTCCTTTCCTTTAAAACTAGTTACATGTTAATCCACATCTCACAACCAAAACTCCCTCATTGCATGGAATAACTCGGATTTCTTTTATCTTGTTATATAAAGCATGTCTTCCTCAGCATTCCAAGATCCAGATACATAAGCTAAACACAATTAGCATTTTCCCTGCCACGGAACACTCCCGTTTTATCCCATAAAGTCTGAAGATTTTGAACATACCTGATGCTCCTCAGAAATGATAAAAAGACAATTTTCTATTAAAGATTTTGGGCATACCTAATGGTCCTCAGAAATGCTAAAAAAACAATATTCTATTTAAAATTGATTGTAGTGATGCACTTGCATTATGATGCAGGAAAAGAGAAAAAGAAAAGGTATTCTACAATCAAGCCATTATAGCAAAAGATTTACTGTGGTTACAGATTGTAACGCAACTTGATACCAAACATCTGACAATATGAAACAGTGTTAAAATCAATTTCTTAATGTAGGTTAGCTCCCTGTGTGATTGTTAGAGTTGTATGTGCCAGAACAATTATGAAAGAAATCCTAATAGTCATGAAGTGATATTGGCTTTAACACAATATTTTTACCTGGATAACACGTGAAGACTCCAAATAAAATTCTCTGAACCATAGAAAACCAAGATCCGTCAAAGTTGCAACAGTCACTGCAATGATAATAAACTTTCATGTCAATAATTCATGAAATTTACTAATGCAAAAAGAACAAAAAAATAAAAAATAAAAGATCATCCCCATAGTTTATCCTGGTCAAGCAAACTAAGAAAATCAACAGTTAATGGTAGTACTCTCAATGAACAGTTGAATGGTGTAGAATAAACAACCTAACAATAATATCATAACGTACCACCACTTACAGCAAAAGCAATAAATTACCTGAGTAGTCTAATATATGCAGGAAGAAACTAAGCTTGTAAAAGAATGTCTCAAATTGCTTTAAATCATTTACAGGAATCTCAGACCCACTATTACCGAAGAGGCCCCCAGGCTTCCGAAGATTACCACCAGAGACCACTTCATAAATAAGGAATTGCAAGCAGTGAACCTGAATAAGAAATGAACAGTCTCAACCTATGATGTTATTTGGCCATATTCTAATGAAATTAAACTTAAAAAAAAACCCCAATCCTGTCCAAAGCTTCATAGTGTCAGTTTTAGGTAATATCAGTTATGTTGGGTGAAGCTAAAATTTTGAATTAGGAG
The DNA here is from genome assembly GCA_037975025.1 of Excoecaria agallocha. Lineage (NCBI taxonomy): Eukaryota > Viridiplantae > Streptophyta > Magnoliopsida > Malpighiales > Euphorbiaceae > Excoecaria > Excoecaria agallocha. Next base: position 66,068,117 of record CM075808.1, read on the forward strand.
ATAAAATCTATTAGATATTATCTATATTTGTGTGTACACACACACACACACAATACATACACTGAAAATAAATTTTAAAGATAAAGCAGAAATTATTTATTAAGCAACCAATAAATATTTGTGGCACTCAAACTAGCATGCAGTAAGAAGCTAAACTAGATTCAATAGGACCATCAATTAATCAGATATGACACTTAAATAATTTCTCAATGAGAATTAATTAATGACATGGAGTATTTCCCATATAAACAGAATTTAACACAGGGATCCAAGCATATAATATGGCAAAAGGAGGATAGAAAAATAAGAAAATAAGGGTAATAACTGAATTATGAAGTTGAACCCACAATTCTATAAGCAAATCCGTTATTTGTATTTCCCTTTTCTTCCATCTAGTTTATGCATCAAAGCACATTTAAAAATGGATCGATTTTTTCTCTTCCAAGTTATTCACATTGATTCCTAGTCAATTTAAGCCAAAAAAAGTGGCCAACCCTTTGTTTGACTTGATATGCCAGAATTGTTAAAATGAAGCAAGTTAACTTCTCTTTTCACTGCATGTTAAATTTGCTGAATTTCACAGATGATGAAGCAATTGATTGATCTCCTATGCATAAAAGTAAACTGGATTTCATATAATAATGCTACATCTTAACACCCATTCAATTCAAAGCATTATGGTATAGCTCAAAACTTTGATGCCTCGATGATTGGTAAATTTTGCTCTCATGTTATTCATGGCTATGGGTAAAAAGAAAAGTGTTTTTTTATTTCCCTTTGTTTTTGGGAAGAGGGGGGGGGGGGGGGGGGGGTGTAAGAATCTGCAGAAAGATTAGTAATAACCTGTGCAGCTGTCGGTGCAACGGCCCTTGGATAAAATAAGTTCCCTTTACTATCTTCACCACCCTGTGATTGTAACTCAGATTCAGTCCTGCTGGTATTTGCCATCCAGTCTGCTGAAAGAGTCCGCATATCAGAAAGAATCCTGAATTTCAGCAGAAGGAGAATGAAAATAAGCAATGAGAGACATTTAAATGGATCATTCCTCTAGAGGAGGCATGTTTTGGTACAATATAATTAGGAGTAATTAGATGAAGTCATTAGCTCCATCTTTTAATTTTCTATGGACTGTAATTTCTCATATACAACAACGTTGCTACAAGTCTCCTTGTCAAGAGGTAAGGACATACTTGAACAGTAATTAAACATACTAGAAACTAACAACATGGAATCACAACACGTGTCTAATGCCCCTAGTTCATTTCTCAGACTATGTAGTGAACAACTAGCACTTACTACCATTAAATATACTCAGCTAACGAATTGTACTTGCACCTAACAAACCGAAAGGGGAAGATATTTGAAGGGATTCAAGTTGTAAGCCAAAGAAGATGATAAGTCGTTTATGTTGCCATCACTAATCCTTACAAGCAAACTGCTCATTCTGGCATTTCAATGTCATCCATCTGACATTTCTATTTTCCTCATATCTACTATATGAGCTTTTCTCATTCATTCATTCAACATGTAGCTTCTCAAGGTCAATAAAAAATAATACATATTAGACTCTGAAACATGGTAAATTCCCCTAGACCTACTACCGTTAAAAATTCAGAACCAATGTTATCCAGCAAATATTGATAATACTATTTCTAGTACTTGTATAAAAGAATAACCATCATGCTTTTGAGGGTTGCAAACTAAAATTGTTTGTTTCAAAAATACTAAACATCTGGCCAGAAATTAAAAAAACAAAAACAAAAAAAAAAACTTAAAGCCCACCTTGAAAGGTCCTTTTTCTTTCTAAAGGTAGTCCGCAGCATGGAGGCCAATGTGTTTTGCACAAAATCTTGAACCTCAGCATGTACAGTTTCCCACAAGGAATCAGCTACCAACGTCTCACAGCGATGCATCATCGATCCAATGCTCTTTATGTAGCTGATGAGTTCAACAAGAGCTCTCCTTTCCTCAGCACTATAATTATATCTCACCACCTGCAAGATATAATGAATAGGTGCAAGTAGATGCATCAAGCAAATTATAGTATAGATTTATATTAATATTGTGCCACGTACCTGCCATATAGATTACTTACAATTTTTTTTCTTTTTCACTTTAATTACAAATACATGTCTATCCTTTTGAGTTAGTTCTAAACAATTGGTTCTTATTATAGGGAGCACTAGAAAGACATAGGATTAGCATAAAAAATATATAGAACAATTTCTTCCCACTTAGTTTGATCAATCTAACCATAAATAATTGCTATATTACCTTTTCATAGTCAGAAAAAGATGCAGAATTTCCAGTTGATTCAGAAGGAATTGCATCTTTGCAGGGCCGAGAGAATTTCCATGCACATTGTTCCCATATGCGTGCAGTCCATCTGCTTAAGAGCTGGAATCCTTCAACAACCATATCATATATGTTTCCCTTGACTTCTTTGCACCACTCCCCATCTGCACCATCTATTGACTTCAACAACAGCAGCTACACAATCAAGTTTAAAATGGAAGAAAATGCAAATCAGATTCTGACATAAAGATAACCAGAAATGCAATGGGTGAAGGGTGTGCTTGGGGAGGAAGGATGATGGGTAGACAAAGGGAGTTATGTACCTGATTCAAGGATGAGGCAAAACGAATTGCAAAATCGTCATGCTCAGCACGAATAGCTCCTATGTAGTTAATGATCAGATAATGTCTCTGATAAGTAATATGTGTTAAGGCTTCATTAATAATATTTTAAATAAAAATTTTTATGAACAAGATTCCAAGCATTTGCCAGAACATTATTGTCCAAAATGAAACATGGGCATTCATGGCCACTATAAGGATGCTAGAACAAATGAACCAACTAAATGTCTCTTCAAGAACGAAAATATCACACACATAATGGTATTTCAAGCAGGTTGATGCCATCCCCATATTCAATACCATTGGAAACATAGTCTATGATCAGGATAAAAATTGATCTTTCTCTCCGTTGATTTGAGATAGTTCAATGAATCATGAGGCTCTAACAAAGTTGATAGTAGATAAACTCCATATAGTTAAACATAAGCTAAAAGCATTTGTGTAACACCACGAAGAAATTTTAGAAGCAATCATTTCACAACTTAATTTTAGGGTTAATAACAAAATACTAAAGAAATCTTACAATTTAACATCAAACCTTTAATTATTTATTTCAAATTGGAAACTCTGTTAAAAATTCCATCCAAAACTAATGTCATATTCTATGGATTCTATTATTTTTGGATGGACTTTTTAACTAAGTCCTTGATTTGAAATATAGACAAAGGCTGGGCGTTAAATTGTAAAATTTTTTAGTTGGAAATTAAAGTGAAAGTTTAGGTGTAATTTGTAATTAACCCTTCATATCTTCCCTTCTCATTTTTGTGTTAGCATAGTTGCCTAACATTTAGGTGAATCATGGTAGGGCCAAAACTTTCTCATTTTTGTGTTAGCATAGGTGCCTTACATTTAGGTGAATCATGCTAGGGCCAAAACACCAAGCTCAATTGAGGTTTTTATTACCCTACCATAGTGATTAAATTTCACAAGTTAATTATGTTCAATATTGATATTGAGTGCCATGTGATACTTTAAAAATAAGAACCTAATGAATAAAGAGGTGGGTCACAAATAATGGCATAAATTGGAAAATTTAAAATGGCATAAAACTTGGGAAAACATATCCCTACCATTAGTGTATGTTCACCACCCTCAACTGAATGTAGACTCCTCAGCATAACGAGACCACTTTTCAGTGATGTTTGACTCAATTTTCCTACAACTTAATCCTAAACCTAATATGAAGCTATTTCAACAAGAAGACTGAATCATCAATTGTTTAGCATCCCTTCTTTTTTGTTAGCAATTAAAAATCCATTTGCAATACAGAATATTCCGATCATCACAATTACAGTTCCAATACTAACTTTTATTGAACTAAGCAAGCTTTTCAGTGACCTATAAATAATTATTAAGAATAAAGTGAGAGGAATAGAGGGTATCACCAGCTAACACTTTTCGTTCAAATGTTAAAGATCTAGCAAAATGTTAATTAGGATAGCAATCGACAATGACTCGAGTGAATCTGATATAAAAGTATAAAATGATGTTAAGGATATTCTTGTGCCTCCCTGGGTGGCAGTTCATGAGGTGCTGGAAGGGTGAGAAGACGAGTCTGTGACGAAAACTTTTGAAAGTACATTGACAATTCTTTCAAAATTGCAGCAGGAGAAAGATGAAGATCCGGGAATGCAGGGATCACGGGATCATTCTGCCACAAATCAATAAAAAAAAATGGAAATCTCAACTGATTGAAGCAGGTTGAATCAACAAGAAGCCTATAATATTGAAATTTCTCAATCCATATGATATTTAGAGTAATCTACGATGCACAAGAAGATAACAACCATAGTACCTTAAAAATATTAATTAGCCTGTTGATTTTCACTCTCTTGTATAATGATTCACTATCCTTCTCTGATGATGTTGCGAGAACAACAAGAACTGGTAAGACACGAAGAAGAATGTGTCTCTCTTGAAAAAGAAGTGCAAAATCCAACTCCAAAGATTCAACAGCAAAAACAATTAGGATCTGAAGAATGTCTTCTACACTTTATTTTTTTTAAGGACCACAGGAGAAATTAAAAATAAAATGGAACTTATAGTTGAACGCAAAAACTACACCTTATACACAGACAAAATGTGGAGATATAAAAAACATAATAATTTCCAAATTAACCATGAAAGTATCACCCAACAAAAGAAAGGATCCCAACAACAAGGCTATAAATTTCAGTGCTAAACAAAGAAAACTATTTCCCTTCTATCACATTAAAATTCCAGCAAAACTTAATCAGGATACTTGTTCACACGAAACATCTCAACATGTAAGTTCAACAAGATAGCCCACCTGGTGCTCAAGAAAATCTGCAATAGTTAAGTGTAGAATAGTTGGATTAAAGATACAAGATTATGAGACAGATCCACTAGACACTTTAACAAAAAGAGAGAGCAAAATGAATTTATTATACATATGCATACAATTGCATATATATATATTCACACTCAAACACACACATATGCATATACATATGTACCATTCATATAGTACATATGCATATGATATGTATACTACATATGCACATTTACAAATGTACCATATGTATGCATGCATGCATATATTGTTGCATGTTATTGAAACATCAAATAACCACCACAAACCTGCAAATCATCTAATTCCTCCCTCATTGAATCAATGTCTTGCCACTGGATGCTGACTTGTGTAAATGTTCTAGTTAAAATAAGAGTACATCAATGAGAAAATAAATGGGAAACGGGAAACAGGAAGAAAGAATTAAAGCAAGAAAGGCCATACACTTCCTACCAGAAGGGTGGTCAATTCAAACAGATTATTTTGTCAAAAAAATCACTAAGAAAACTTAAGCAAACCAAAAGAAAAAGGAAACGTGAAATTACAACTCGTTAGTAACATTAGAAAAAAGAAAAAAAGATTCAATGAAATACTAACCCAAGCATCCAATTACATGTGCAGAAGCAGCAAAGTGTTTGCATGAAGTAACAGACAGAAATGCAAGTCAATGTTTTGAGAACTGGTAGAAGTGACAATTGAAACCATTACAATTTTAACTATTTGCTGAGATTCAAAAAAGATACTCTTTCATTGTTAATTAGGCTTTGCTAATTAAATAAGGATTCTTTTCAAGGACAATGATAGTTGTGAATTATATAATGTTTTCAATATAATTTTAGGTGTTTTATTGAGTTAATTTAACTTTAATTTGGTTGAATTTTACTTTAAATGTTTGAATTTGTGTTTTAAGAGTTAAATATAAGTTTTGGTGTTTTTCAGGACTAAATTGAAGAAAAAATGACTTAATTGCAAAGTAGGAGAAGTTTTGGGTTAAATCTATAAAATTGGAAAATTGAAGCCAGAAAATCATACGTGAAGTCCAAAGAAGTGATGAACAGCTGTGCAAAAAGGTTGCATGAAGTGTTAAACGGCCGCGTAGGGAGACGAGCGAAGCAAGTTGAGTACAGAAAACTCATGCATGGCCGTGCACCTAAAGAAGAACCTTGATGCATGGCCGTGCACTTCATTCATTGCCATGCATGGCTGTGCATGGGAAGGCCAAAAGTCTTGCACGGCTGTGCAAGCCCAGTGGAGGAAGATGCACGGCAGTGCATCAAGTAAAGCTATATTTTATGTGGCTGTACAAAAGAGTTCGATGCTTTGACAAAACTTCCAATTTAAGCATAAGTCTTTTCCTATTCTAATTCAGGAAGTTTACAAGGCCACTATGTCGTTGTTTTGGCTATAAATATTGTCAAAAATACCAGAATGGGATCGTCAAGTAGTCAGCAACAACTTATTTACTTAGAATTTAGTTTTACGTTCTTTAGTTTTTCTTCAGTTGAAAGGAACAAAACTCAGGAGCTTGAGAGTTTTCTTGGTTTTTCTGTACAAGTAAATTAAGGGAGTTTCTGTAACTCTTTAATTTTGACTCTTTTCAATAGTTTAACTTTAGTTTTCATTATGCATAGTGAATAATTTCTTTACTTTTGCTAAAGGTTCCTTGAAGCCTTAATTTGTATTGTGATAACTTGATTAAGCTTTAATTTCAATATTAATTGATTATTTCTTGATTTTAAGTATATTCTTATCTTTGATTGTTTTGAGATTAATTGTTGGTTTATTGATTTAATAGCTGAAAATTGGTTTAGACACTATCATTAATTTGCATGTTCTTAGGTTAATTTTTATTATCTATGCATGATTATTTTTTGATTTTGAGATGATTATGTATTGATGATATTGGTTAAGACTGAGAGAGGAGAAATTAAGAATAAATTGAAGTTGAAGTTTCTGTAAAAGACTTTGATAAATATTTAGGAATATCAACTGGATTTTTATTCTAAGTGATAAATTGTTCTTAATTGAAAATTTGATGCTTAAGAAAGGTATTCTTGATTCAAAATATCAGGCTTTATTTTATCTGATTTTTCCATAATCATTAATATTTCTACTAAATTTAAGTCATTACATATGAACTAAGGTGGATAGTCTTTTAGTAAAAGTTGTTTTAATCTTAATATTTTCTCTATCTATTTACTTGATTTTATTTAAAAGCTAGTTTAATTACGAGAGTTGTTTTGATTAATTGTTTATTTGTCTGTTTTCAGTTTTCATTAAGCTTTCAAAAATCATAAACTCTGGAATTTTTCTTCTTTCTTTTACACACGAACTCATTTTAAAAATTCAGCATTCTTTCATACAAACACAGATTTCATTTGGGTTCGATATTTTATGGTCATAATTATATTTTCCTATATTACTAGCCGATCTAGTATACTTGCTAGACTCCGGTCAGACAAACCAATCAAAAATTGCTAAACAAGTTACATTAATGAGACCAACCATGGTAGTACCTTAAACAAAGACCATGATCCTAAACTCCAAGCTACTTTAGCTATTAATTAAGGAAAGAAAGAACATAAAACAACAATCACCAACATACCTCTTATACCAAGAGAAGTCATTAGGTATGCTTGCTTTAGCATTTTTCAGATGATCAAGTTGCACTAAAACATCTAATAACTTCAACATTGACCTGAAGTAAAGAATAGATTAATAAGAGAAGCACCTTGTTCCATTCATGACAAAAGAATCTCATAAACCCAAGCAATGAGAAGGATGGTGCTATGATGCTAAGGAGCCCAAAATTAAATGCATTGAGCACTCAAAAAAAGGTAACAAATAAATAGAAAAATAACCAGATAAAATGGAGGATAAAAGGTTCTCACATACCATAAATGAGTTACTGTAGGGCCATTAATGCATCGTTCAGGTCTAGAAAAACGTTGCATATCCACTGCTAGCTGTATTAGCAAAATAACAGTGATGAGGATTTTAAAACTTGTTGGAGAGTATGATGTAGACTATGTAATAGTACTAGAAAAATATAACGACACGGTAAGAAATCATATACTTTGGATGCAGCTGATGCTTGCCATCGCTGAATATCACGGAGACGGCTCATCTCCAAGTCCAAAACTTGATATGTTTCCAGATATAAGTCAGCCTGACTGTGCTTCATGGAATCAGGAAGCTGTCACATCAAACACAACCTCAGCATTACATAAGCAAGAAAAATGAACAGGGAAACATGGTCCTTAACTTCTATTATCACTACAAGTATATATACATGTTATCAACCAACTACAAAGTCACAATCTCCCAGCAGGAACTTCTTGGGCCCAAATTCTTAATTCAAGTTCTGCTTGTATTTCAACAGTCTTTGACAAGGCAGAAAAAAGAAGGATCATGAAAAAATGTCTGCATTACAGCATGTAACCAGTCCAGATTGAATCTATAAAACTGGATTTCAGCAGAAAGATTAATTCCTAGTATTCTTAAATATAGTAAATTCTTGTATCCTTTAAAATTCTATTTATCATTACTCACTATGAAAGGTCTCTTCAAGAAGTCCATTTTCAGTATTCTCTTAGGAAGGATATAACAAAATTGGCTCCAAGTTCAACATATATTTCCACAATTTCAGTTATAAATGAAACAAGGCACAATATTAATATGAAAAAATGAAACACATAAAAGTGCCCAGCCCCACTTCAATCGATGGGCATGAAACATCCCAAGTTGGGTTATTTAAATTGAAAGCAAAACAAACCTGAGGAAGCGCTTTGACACAACTGCGGTATGTATAAAGCACTGACGTCATCCCCTTCCCCTCTTGGATAAGTGCATTCTGCATATATATCATTCTTTACATCAATCTGACACCATATAATAAGTGATGTAACAAAAGTGAAGCGCAAATGAATGAGCTCTGCACTTTCAATTAGCCAAAAAAGGGAAAAAGAAAAAGAAAGAGCACATACCAGCTGATTGAGAGCTTTTGTGTCTTCAGATAGAGATAAGCGATATGCAGAAACATCACTATACTCTGAAGAAGGAAACCAATTCTTTAGTAGTGAATATATACCAGCGCCATCCAACACAAGCAAGGAGGATGGGGCCTGGGGAAGGTGTAGCATGCAAAAACTGTCAATATGTGTGTTAAAGATTGACAAGATACTTCATTCCACCATTCAGTAATATTTTCGGACTCTGCCATCTTATATTAGCTACTTAAATTAGCAAAAGCCAATCTTTGATATTTTCATTTATTAACAGCCAACAGATATTGAATATCAAAAGGTAAGATGGTTAAGCAGAGAGCAAAATCCACAGTACTCATATTCTGCCATTATTCTCGTCCTTTCTTATCATAACAAAGAAAAGATTTTCACATGATCACCATCCAAGCTTTCAAGTATGATAATTTATGAGGCTTCAAAAATAGTCCAGAGGAGAAAAGAAAATATTGCACAGGACATACCAATGGGACTATTGGTGGCTCCTCTTTCACCTGACACCAAAACCGCCGGTCCTTGCACTTCTGGTTGCTCGTCCTTCGAAAATTTTCCCGAACAATAAAGCATTAAAAATATACAAGATCAGATTATTTGAGATCACAAATAAAATTCCTAGATCTTCTCAAAAACTAGCAGACTTCTTTGTTTGTTGTTAAACCCAAGTGTAAATTTCTTTTACAACAATGTTGTAAACGGAAAGCTATCAATTTGCTACAAAACGAACAGAAAGAACAAATCTTTGTAGAACAATCGCTATCAAAGTTTTCGAGTTTCTACCAATGGAAGAATAAAATCGCAATGAGGGTATATTATTCTCATAGAAAAAAAAAATTAGTCACCTCGAGAGAGAAAGTAGACAGAGCAGCCATGGCTTCTTCTACTGGAACAGCCATTTCTCTTTTCTTGAATGGTATAGCGAGAATTCGACGGTTATGTATAGCTAAAACCTTAAGATTTTGGGTAGTGAGACCATTGCATTTTAAGTGGCAGCCATCGATAACATAGATCCGGGAATATAATGATTCACGAGTGGGTTAGGTGAGGCGGAATCGGAATTTGGTAATGAAACCCACTCGGAGCTAGCGTCTGGACTAAAATTCCGAAATTACTGTGGCATAACAAAACTGTTGGAGGGATGCTCAGACTCATGTTTTTTATTAATTTATTTATAGACCCACAAGTCTACTAATTTGACATTTATTAGTACGAGCATAGACCAATTAATCGATCCATTAGTAAAAAAAATTAATCAATCAATATACATTGATTTTTTTAAAAGGTTAACCATTAATCTGTCTATTGCAATCGATTAAACAGTCCATCGATTTCGATTTTTCGGACTGGTTAATCAATTTTTTTCAATTAACCACTATAATTATGAAATGAAATTAAAAATTTAAATTATCAAAATACTTAAAAATAAAAATTAAATTACATATTTAATTCAACATATTATTCAAACTACAAACATAACGTTAAAATATTCAAATTGCTTTAATATTGAAATTACAAACTAAACACATAATGTTCAAATAAATTCAACACCTACACATCAAATAAAAATACAAATCACATAAGTTTTTGCATAGTTAACTTGCTAGTCATTAACTTGAACCACATTATGATCTCAAACCCAAGATTTTCGCTTACCACTCTTCTTTGATTTTGGAAGTAGCGATTTTGTTGAATTTCCTTCTTAAGTTGTTGTCTCTATTTGAACCGATTGAGTACAATCTTCGTTTGTTCTATGTTCTTGCAACTGTTGTCCTTGTGGAGTTTTACTTCCACTGTTGGTTGTAGAATTTTCAGTCGTACTTGATAAATTCTCCATAAATTATAAACAAAATAAAGACATGAAGTTAATGGTTTGTATGTTTCACATAATTCAAAGAGTAAAAATGACATCAATTTTATAAGTTGCAGTACAAAGTTTACAAGAAAAAATATAAAACAACATTTGTTGAAAATATGGATGGAATTTATCTAAGAGTTACAACAATCAATCCTAAAAAAAAGGGCTTATCATTTCACACTATTAAAAAAAGGTAAATATGACGGATATTAATTTGCCAATCACAATACAACAAATCACGATTTTAAGTCATTAGTTTCTTTTCTGTTCTTTTTGACAGTAACATTAGAAAATTCTAATGAATCTAAATTAGTTGAGCATTAAAAGGGGTTATTAATGGACAATGGTGCATTACAATGATGCATTTTAAGTCATTAAAACAGCATTAAATAACCGGCTTATTGTCTCGTTCAATGCCGCATATTTTGGTGTATACCATTTAAATATTTCATCAAGAAAAGCATGGTGTATGGATAATAATATAAGGGCACTATCATATTTTGATGTATTAGATATTTTACATATTCTTAATTTTCAAAGGCAATATATAGTAACGATAATAACACCTGCTATTCAAATAAGCAGGAATTCTACATTGTTTTTCTTGGAGATGATCCTGGTAACCATGTTTCTGCAGTTCAAGACCATATTGATATTCTCGGGTCTGTCAAGACAAGGCAGGTTCACTTCCTCTCTCTCCCTATGTAATTTATAAAGGCCAGGCTCACATAGGCTCTGTTTTATGATAAACAGTGAAGAAGATGCTATGGAATCGATGGTATACAGCTACACAAAGAGCTTTAATGCATTTTCAGCTAAGCTATCTAAAGCTGAAGCTACGAAGTTATCAGGTGGATGAAGTAAAATCAATAATGATTGTGGAGTTATAACAACCCAACCCAAAAAAACAAAGCACTAGAATAGGGAGAGCAACAAAACCAGTAAAACAGAATTATAACAACCCAACAATGAGCAAATTCAACAATACTTTGCAATCATCAGAGTGGGAAAGAGACCAAAGAGCAAACAAATAGCAAAAACTAGACAATCCAAGAAACCTAAAGATAAACAAAGCAAATAAGAAGAGGTATGTGCAATCAAATAAGATCTCTGCAAACAAACAAGCAAAACACAAAAACAGATATCTAAGAAGTGATAAAAAAAAATATAAGATTTAACACATACTGGTTTGAATCATGAACAAAACGACCAAAAATACTGGTTTAAGAGAAGAAATTAAATATTACCTGTTTGTGATGGCCGTTGTTTCAAGAAGACGTGCTGGCTCAAGAACAAACGATTGGAGCCACCGACGTGAAGGAGAGGGGCGGCGGCTATAGTGAGGACTGAGGAGAGGTAGATGGTGTGAAAAATAGGGTTAGCTTATAATATATATATATATATATATATTAAACCGATCGGTTAACCGAAACCGATGATTTTTTAAAATCATAAATCAAAACCGAATTGAAAATCTATATTTTTAAAAATTTTAACCATTTTTTCGATTTGATTAACTTTAAAAATCGATTCGATTTCAAACCGATTTTTGGTTAACCATTTTTTCGGTTTTTTTGCTCATCCCTACACATTTATATTCGGAAACTCAATATTTTATACGTACTTTAGTATTGATTTATTTAATTTACTAAAGAGATAGAATTTTATTTCAACCACAATAATTTTATTTTAGTAACGTTAGTGCCACTGCCAGATGGAAATAATTAGATTCAAGAATTAACAGAACTTTCTGTATTTTAATTTTTGTCTTGTATTTGTATGGTAGATTATATTGATGACATTATACTTTGAAACAAACCAGACACGAGTGACTTTAAGCTTGAGTCAAATTCAAACAGATTCTATAAAAACTTTACAAAAATTAATAAAATGCAAAAATAATATAACACGTTATCATTTATCAAAAATTACAAGAAATGGAGGATAATATTATATAAAAAAAAAAAGACCGCTACAACCTAAAGTGATGTAGGATAGTGCAAGAAAACAAATTTGATTAAACATAAAGTTAATTATCCTTCATCAAATAAAAAGTTCGGTGTTTCAAAAAATAAAATAAACAGTTTCGAGTTCTCTCTGAATTTAAGACCAATCTCAAAAGAATGGAGGTAGGATTGAATGATTAATATTGAATACTGGATTGCAATGAAAAATAATGATAGTCTCCTATTTTTCTCATCAGAAAAAACTTGCTAAAAAAAAAGCATTACCTATTTTGCTACAAATATAAGTTGTACACTTAATGGTGAAGGGTCCCGCATACGGGCCAATCGGTTGGGTAATAATTAAATCATCATATAAAACACCAAGATTTGTTTTTAATCTTCAGTTGCTTCAGATCGAAGCACTGGGATAAGCAAACGTCTCCACTACGAAATTCCGGAGCCCAACAATTCTGAATTGAAAGCACAAAGTTCTCGCACTAAATCATACAGCATTTCCGTTCTTTATTTCATGTTTCTTCTAATTTCAGATTCAAAAGTCAGAAGTACGTGAGGAAGTGTTTGCCGACTGCTAAGAAAGGAATCAAACCCAATTAATTACTTACACCAAATTCATGAAAAAAAAATCATGGACAAAACCAATTAGACTGTCATGTAACAAAAAAAAAAAAGTGTAATGGCAAAATGTGATTGACTTGGTTCACTAATTTTTCTCAAAAAAGCCGTTTCTCCTAAAGAAACTTTATTTGGGCATCTGTTTAGGCTAACCAGAGTTGGTAAATATGGTGAAAAGGGCCAGGCTATGCAAGGAATCACGGTGAATAATAATGTTTTAAAGCTGATTTGCCATTATGAAATAATTTTGCAGTCGCTCTTCAATTACCTAATTTACTTCAGGTTTTATCAGTGGCAAAAATGGCTAGTGGGCGAGCCCACATCACATACTGTACATCAAGATGGACGATACACTGTTGTTTCTAAGATGATGTCTCATCAACTGGGCTGTCAGCTGCCTGTCTTGCAGCAATTACCCGGTCAAGAGTTCGGTCTGGGACAGTGATTCCAGTTGTCTCCAGGTCCGCAACTATAGCAATTGCAGCGTCTAGTTCCCCAAGGTCAAGACACAAGGTGATTACTTCTTCATATAAAGTGCTGCAGCAACAGAGGATATGGTTAGTTGTTGGACACATTCAGTTTCTAGCCAGGACAAGGATTTGAAAAAATTTGCAAAAAGGGTCAATAGTCCTATAGTTTCTTCGCTTGCCCCTGGTACAAAGGATTAGTGACAGGACCCTTCATTTGTTGACATGACAGCCAATCCGTAATCTTATCTTCATTTTCATATTGGGCCAAAGTCCAGGATCTTACCTCCCAAATTTGTAGCCTAGACTATGTGTTGTCTGCAAGATCTGCAAGAAAGCTGAAGGCAATGGAGCCTGTATAGCTGCACGCAATATCATGGCACAATCACCAATTGTGGGTGTTCCACCCAAATCTATCACCTGAAACATTATCCAGTAATATAGTCAGTCGAATGGAATGTTGGTCAGCATCAATATGACTAAAGACACATTTTATGTAGAAAGAGATCTGAAACTTTTATCTATGGGGCATATAATCTGTTTCATCAACGTAATAATAGCTCATACAATGAAATGAGCACATAATGAGGAGAAAAACTTTCACAGCATGGGAAGAAAGACAATAACAAGTATAAGCTTAGGAACATGCCTTCAGCATTAATTTGACCGCTAATTCAACTTCCCATTCTTGTGACCATTTCTGTGGGGGGCGGTCCTTTATCTCTCTCTCCCAAGTCCAACCCCAAGCATCAGCTATCGTGTACATGTCTTCTACATCAAAATATTTTCTTTCCCTTAGCTCCTTGAAAGCCTCATATATATCCAAAGGAAACCAGTCATCATCATCGTCATCCTAAGTACATCCATATGCAAAAAGATAATTAAATATATATATGATGGCATGGGTTATTATCATTACAGAACATTGTTAGGAATAAATCTGCCAATCATTTTGTCAATAAGTCTCCCAATCAAGTGATGCCAAGCATAAAAGACATCCAATAAGGAGAACAATTTGATCAAATTTGTTGATTTGTCTGAAGAATCCTAACATAACATGCAAGGAGCAAAGTAAGATGAGCAATCTCCCCACTAGGTCAAAACAAGTGAAGGACAACTGAACTGATGAATCTGAACCATTCTATGCAACATGTAAAGAAGACAACAAGATGAAAGGGATCCCTGTACCTCCACTGATGCTCGAGCAGATCTTCTTTTTGATTTTTTTGATGTTGTAGTTGTTTGATCAGAATCTTTCAGCAATTGAACACCAATCATTTGAAGAGGCTTCTTAGCTTCAACTTCCTTGTCCTTAACAACCCAGTCACCTTCTTGGCTCTCAGTTTGTTCGGCTACTACTTCTACTTCTACTTCCTCTTCCTCTTCATCATCAGCTTCCTCATCTTCACCTTCTTTTTCAACATCTATGGCATCAACATCATCCAACTCATCTGAAGGTTCAGATTTATCCATGTTCATAGGATTAACATGACTAGCATTCATGCCTTCTCCAAGAAATCGGCGCTTCCAGAACTCTGTATTTCCTTCTTCCAGCTTTATCCGCGAAATTACTTCATCCAGCTCTTCGTCAACCTACCAAAAACAGATATATTTACATGTATTAACATCTGCCGGGAACATATCGTTGAACCCAAAAGGAGAGCAGCACTGTCCATCTACATGCTACTGAACAAATATTTCAATCCCCGCATTGAGGAAATGGGAGAGAGCGTGCCATTTTCTTACCTTTTGTGGTGAGATATGATAGAAATAAGAACAAATGGAGAAAGAGAAGGAATTCTAATGAATGACTAACCTCCTCTTCTTCCTCTTCCACAGGAGGAACCCAGAGAGGACGACCACGAGAGCGATTAATTCTCCTTGCCTTTTGCACTCGCTGGTAGAGAACATTTCTAGTTCCATCAGTTGGTAGACCTTGTGCTTCTAGCTCTTCCTTCAGTTCAGATACTATCATCTTACTAGCAGCCTTAGGTTTTAAAACATTCTGGTCAGGACCCTTAATTATTTTCCTCAATCTCTCTACCACTCTTATATAGTCAGAGTCAGACACATCCCCCAATGCAGAAAGACCTTCATTCTGCAAGGTTTTCAAAAGCTTCCGATGGTGCACCTTCCAATCCTCAAGGCATCTCTGCTTAAATGAGGTTTCTACAGGATTTGAATATATAAAGCCAACTGCATCAGGATCTAAAGGAGTTTTTCCTCTTCGAGGCACCCATCGCTTGCGCTCACCAGTAAGCCCACCCTCTGCCACATACCTGTTTTACATTCAATTATAGAAAGAAAAGATGATTAAAAAGTTGCGACCGTAAAATGCGCTTCAGTACATGTTAAAAACACGTGTAAATTGTCAATAGAACTTTCAGTTAAGACACAATGATGCATGATTTAATTCTGAAACATATTTTGAGATAAAAATATATCAACAAATAACAAAATGAAAAATAAATATATGAATGGCATCAGTGGTTTATGTAAATGCACACCTAGCAACATAATCAATCTCAAATCCAAGTTCAGCTTCTTCTTGCAATGGTTCAATCCATGAGCTAACTAATGTGCGATATTTTCTGCTTAATATCATGGCCCTTGGTGGGATAGGTTGATTATCTCTGGCCATAGCTTCTAAAGCTTCTAGTAAATCAACAATCCTACCTGGTTCAAGCAAGTTGACCATTTGTTACTTCATTTAGGTCAAGGAATCCAACACTGATCGAATTTGCATGAAAATAAAAAAATTAATGAACTCCACCACATAAAATACATAATGCGAATCAAGCTAACTGCAAACGAGGTACTAAAAAAGAGTTATAGATGAAAAGTCTGTGAGAGTACATAAAAGCAATTAAAATGCAATCAAAGCCTGCATATTATGTAAAATTCACTTCTAAATCTTTATTCTCCCAAAGCAGTGTGTACCTCATTATTAGCAACATACAAATTTAGTGCTTTACTACTTTTGTTGCAAAACTCATTAAGATTTTTGTGGATCATTCTCACATAAATCTCAAAGCAAAGGAGTTTGGTTCAAATAACAAAGGATAACCAGGATCTCTAAAAAAGAAAAGTGACAGAATGAAGAAAAGATACCTCATGCAGGCACAAACCATGACTAATCAAAAGTTCCAGAAAATATTGGGGCTGAATCCTATATCAGCTACATTTCCATTCTCCAGCATGCAGTTGATGATGTCAGACAAACAACAAACATAAATATTCATATTGTGGTATAACTGGCTTCCTTTTCTTGGCATAATTGTCCAATTATTAAGACATTTTGACATGTTAAGAAAGAACTATAAATTCCAAATGATGAGAATACCATCCAAAGAGCAAATTCCTGGGCAGTCCAATGACTTTGAAATTTCAAGTGAACTGCAAATGTAATCACATTCCAATTTTGACTGTTTATTTACCCATTGAATTATTCTGAGCTGAATTTGGATCTAGACCTGACTAAAATTTGAACTTTCATTAGTTGGCTCCGTACCGTTGTTGAGGAAATGATGCATGCAAGTTAAAACACACTGCCTAAATGGTAAAATAATATATGGCAGGATGCATTATATATACTGGCACACGTAGCCACTCAATTAAATTTTAAACATAGCATTTGATGTCTTACTTCTCGATTTGCGCCCCCCCCCCTCTTTAAATCCAAACTGCAGTTTTACTGTAAAAGGGAAATGCTACAGAAATCAAGCATCCACAAGGACATCTCTACACTACATTTAAGCATAAGCTTGCATCTAGAACATAGAACTGAATTTCCAATGGTGAAAGAAAACAATTAGTAATTGCAATTATTATCACAGAAAAAAGTATAATTTAAAACATACATGTATTTTGTGTTATTTGCAATAAAGAAGACATTATGTGCGGAAATACCTTCTCGACATAATGCCCTAAGATATAAGGAAAGTGGATCCCCAAAGTTCCCCTCGTAATGTAATACTTTTGTCCCTCCTTCAAAGTTTCTGAGTCCACGAAAATGCCTAATAGCTTCACGTACTACACAATACTTGGTAAAGCATTCCACTAACAACCTGAACATGTAGCTATGATGTTAATAGTATCAAGAGAAAAGAAAATGAAAGTAATATGATATGGAAGTTGCACATTAATATCACAACTATCAGGACAAACAAGAACCAAAAAATTAAACTTTCTTGCCAACCCACTCAGGATGATATGCAACAATTCAATATGATCCATTCTATATGGAAATGAAATAGATTGCAAAACTACATCTGAACTTTCTATTTCCAATTCCAAGTACCTTCAAAATATTAACATGATTTTTCCCTCCACCATCCTAATCTTTATACCAGAAATCAGCATAAATCTTAAGCTTGAAAAACTGGATGACACCTCACTGAAGCTTTTCTGCTTGTAGACAACGACGCAGGCCCAAATAAGTTGTAAAACCAAAAAGAACATAAGTATAAAGGGGATTTATATTTTTGCAGTGTAGGGATTACGAAATTAATAAAAAAGAATTATCAAATTATGTATTCAGCATACTACAAGATTAAAAATTATAATTAACCCAACTTAAATTACATCATATAGTTGAGAAGTAATTTGACTTACGCATAAGTTCTCACATTAGGTTGCAAACGTTTGTGGTCTTCAACCATCATGCCGAGCAACTCAGCAACATCTTGCACCCTGTGTTTCATATCCAAATACCAACAAAATAAGTAAATGAGTAGAAAGATGCAAAAAGTGTGTATGAATGTGAAAGCAGAAAGATCTTGTATCCTATTCCATATCAAAATCCCAACAAAAATGAGTAAATGACTGGAAAGATGCAAACAGTGTGTATGCGCTCAAGTTTGTAGTTATCAAGAGAATTCAGAGACACCTACATTTAGGAAATGACTGCTAAAAGAAAGCATCAACTGTTTTGTTGATGCATAATAGGTTTTACCTGTCATAGGATTCAGCTCGTGTGTATGCTTGAATAACCCAATTATATGTCTCTGTATCAGGCTTCATATATTCTGTCATGTAAAGGCAACAATAGGTATTGTAAATCCCGTAGCTGAAGAAAGAAGTCAGGAAACTCAAAGAAACATACAAAACTGCCTAACAACAATCAATTTTAACTATAAATTTAGAATATATAAGATTAACAAACCATTAGTTATCTAAAATTTGGGACATCATAAACAAGAGTTCTGTATAATGATTAACAACCAAATTACTTGTAAAAACAAGGCCCAACAAGGTGGATTTTTTAAGCAAATCAGACATCATTTATCATATGCCTAACAGAGCATTCAAAGAAAGTCACAATGAACTAACAGAGACTGCTTCATAACAAGAATAATTAATCCCAAATCAAAAACCACAAAGTAAAAGAACATAAACCTTCTCCATATTCCATGTTCTCAAATGTAGCAAAGGCTATTTCAGGTATCCCGCAAGTAGCCTACGCAAGAAGCAGACAATATCAGAGTTTCATTCAATAAATTCTAATAAACACCAGCTCAACCATAAAAAACAGACATCAGTTATTTAATAAAAAACAGAGAAGAAACAAATAACATCTAGCAGCATACAGCTCAAAGGTAACAACCAGATCCATCTCACTACATATATTCAGAAGCAAATTGTTTGAAACAAATTAATTTTCAACATCTATTACAAATTTGTTTAAATTTTGGCGCCAAATATAACTGACAGAACAGAAAATGAAATAGCCTACACATGAAAAATCCAATATTTATCCATTGGACAAATGGGAATTCACGCTACTCACCTGAACACTTAGAAGACAATTGAAATGGAAAGTTGTTGCCATTCGTCCAGCGGCCTCCATTTCGTAGGCAATTTCTAGCGCATTAGAATGATCCCCAACTTTACAGTCTTCTTCAATCAAACGGTCGTAGAGCTCATCAGTAGCCCTTAACCCTCCTTGAGCGCCCTTCAAGAACACTCTATTTGCATCTTCCAAATGCTTATGATTAACAAGCTCCTCTAATCACCTCAAAATAATAATAATGGTAAGAAATAAGTAACAATTAAAATAATAATGAGAAAGATAAACTTATTAACACATTCTCCAAGAGATCAAACTACATTAGTTGGGGTAAGGCTGTACCAACAAGAACTATCCAAGCCATGTGAACATCGTAACCTAACTTCTCCATTGCAGCGAGCATTTCTAAGCCTTTATTAGAATTGCCATTCGAACCAAACAAACGAATTAGCGCGAGGAATGTTTCGTGGAGGGGGCGAATACCTTGACTCAGCTCTCTTCTCAGTGATTGCATCTACATTCGGCAACATGAAATGTCAACCAAATAATAAAAAAAAAATGAAATAGGCATTATTAAGAAGAATTTGAAAATGCGTGCATACCGCGCCTTCACGGTCGCCATTAAGAGTGTAAGCGACAATCAGACCATGAAATGAGCGGGGGCCAGGGCTCAACCCAGCGGCGACCATATCGTAAATGACATCCGATACGCCAACCGCGTCGCGATTTCTCGCCCGTTCCATAAGCTCCTCCATGAAACTGAACCGGAGGCTCTTCTCCGCGGCTGATACCACCGGTGATAATCCGAATTCATCGCTCTTCTCTAGTCGTCGTCGTTGTTGTTTTTTCTTTCTCCGCGACTTTCTGTCCGTTGTGGAGGTAGCGGCAGCACAAACGACGGCGGTTCTGGTGGAAAATGAGTATGCGTTGAAAAGGGGAGGAGTAAGGGGAGAGAGGAGGGACATTTTTGGATAAGAGTTTAAGAGCATGAACGCTGGTAATAGGATGGTGAAGATTGTCACGTGCTTCATCACGTGTCAGGCAATAAAGTTCAAATTTCGCGCAATAAAAGCTTTTAATTTAAACGATACAGTTTCTTTTTATTCACCAAAATTTAAAAGAGAAATTTCCTTTATTCATAAAGCCTATTAAAGAGGCTTGACAGCATAAACATTCAACAATGGCGAAAATGGAGGAAACCATTTCAAAGTCTCCGAACTACAATGCCTTTATCTACGTTATTATCAACCGCATGCATGACTATCTTGACCAACTAGTCTTGAGCAGCATAGTTGGTGCTGTTGCTGCTACTGCTGCTGCTGCTGCTGCTGCTGCTGCGGCCATCATCCCCACCATCATCATTGTCATTGCCGCTGGCTGCAGCTGGCCTTACTGGAATAAAGGAGGTGATTTTGTCAATTGTCAATGGCTTAGAAACCCAATCGTCAAAGCCTGCGCCCAAGAAATTCTTCTCCTGCTCTTCATTGAGGTCAGAGGTAACCCCAATGATTGCACAATGGACGCCCATCTCTCTCAGCGCCTTTGTTGCCTGTCATTTATGTCAATATATATACATACATACATTTAGGTTTTGATTTGTCTGAATGTGCAACAAAAAATTACAGCTAATTACCTCGTAACCATTCATGACAGGCAAATCCAAGTCCATGAGAATGAGGTCAAAAGATTCCCTAGCATAGTGTAGATCAACCACTTCTCTTCCCTTTTCAGCAATTTTTACGTCCATGCCATGAACAATCAGCATCAGTTCATGGAATGCTCGAGCAATTCTGTCATAGTCCACAATCAGCGCTGAGAAATCAATGCTCTTTTTGGTACTTTTTCCATCATCTTCATAAAATTCAGTTCCTTCTCGAGCTGTAGAACTCTCTGAGCTGCATATTCCTTTCTCATACCCCATTTCCAGTTCTTCTTGCATAAATGAAATTATTATTATTATTATTCATTTAAAGAAAATGCAAAATTTCACAATTATTAGACATGTACCAATAATAGTAGGCTAAAACATCTTCTAGCTACATATGGAATAATTTTCTTTTAGCAAGATGAAGCTTACAAACACATGCGTACCACTTCTCAAAAATATAAATTTTTCTGTGTTTAAAATCAGTTTTACAGATAATTTTTCAAACAGTATATTGATTAGCTAAGATAATCAAAATATAATATATGAAACAAACATTCGCTGCACAGTATCAAAGTTAGCAATATTAAACATAAAAACATGCATATATGAAGCACACGTTAGTAGGAAAACGATATATGGTATACATGACCATGTAATGAAACTAAGCATTGTTTAGAGTATCAAACTACCAGGAAGATGCTAATCAGTCCCACTAGAGAAGTGCTCAAAACAAAATCCCAATACAGAAGAACAGATAAAATATGTTTATGACATTACGAATATGTATCAGAGTTTATATGAAGCATGAAAGGTGGGTGAAATACAGATAAAAATAAAATCAAATCTGAATATTAAATTATAATTCGTCATTTAGTTTTAAAGTTCAGGTACGTGTATACATTTATTTAATTACACAGATTTCTAACTTCTTTAGAAATTTTTTGAGATGCGGAAAATCTAAAAAAATCTAGCTTTTCTGAAAATTATAAGATATAATTAATACTATCACACATTCACACTCATTTCACATTCAAATAAATAAATAAGTTCAAAGTTATATTAAATCTTAATGTTAGATTTTTAATGTGTGCTTAGTTTTACAGTTAGCATTGATTTAATACTGATATAATTACTTAGACTTCCATTTCTTTTAAAAATATTCTGAGAAGAGAAAATATCTAGGAAATATTTCATTTTTTCTGAAAATTGCAAGAATATAACTAATATCATCGTTTAACAATATACATAGTTAAAAACAACCTAATTAGGCTAGTATCGACCTTCTCCCTCTTAGCTTTTTTTCTAAAAAAAGAAAAACCTCCTCTATCTTAATGATATGTACACAAATTTTTAAATACTTAATGAATTGAGATCCAAATATTTCAATACGCTGGCATTTGATAAAATAGCTAGCATTTCAAAAAACGCACAAAGTACATTAGGGCTCTTAGGATTTTAGTGACTGAAAATAGTAAAAAGATGAATGATGTATTTGCACATGGAAAGCACAGTAGCATATTTTTAAGCACTGCATAAACGGAATGCACAGTATGATTGCATGCAATACTTGTAAAGTTCCATAAGCATGCCATGTTTGAACTAAGGGAACTAGGGAAGAATACAATTATAAAGAACATTTTGCAAGTAACAATGAAGTCTCAATCAAAATTCTACCAACCTGGAAAGCCACGGTAACAAGATCTCTCTGGTGCATCTGCAACAGAGCTGAAGCAGAAATAAATAAGGTATCAGCCAAGGAGGCAGAATTCATGCAAAAAATGGGTTGGAAGCAGATTAATAAATGCTAAACCTTCACGTATCCAGAACAATCGGCCAACTGTAGTATAGTTTTTCTCTATGTCTCTGAAAGAGATAAACATTTCATCTCTATGAAATAATTAAATGGATATGAATTTGAATTACAATGCATCTTCAGTAGTGCCATATTCCCTCCAGGGGGTGCAGAATGACTCACAAGGAACTGTCACAGACTTCAACACTTTGAGTGGAAAAATAAAGAACCCTAAGTGGACATATAACAGAAAAGTCAGTGATTTCAGCCCTCATGCATAATTTCCATCTAAAAAGAGTGCAATGATAATAAGCAGCATAAACTAATCTGTGGACTATTGTCATCGCCAGCCATGGACTCTGGATAGCATATAATCCTGGAACTGTTCACAATTAGAGCAGAACATATTTATTGATCCAATGCATCAAGAGTCATATTTTGCATGAGCTGATCAGAATTATCAGCAAGCTGCAAGGTGAATGTGTAATGTCACGGACATATAGAGTGTTAGGAGCATTCAAATCAGGAAAAATAAACATACAAATTACCTCAAGAAAATGGCCCACATGATGCCATGGTGGCTCACTCCTACAACATGGTATAAACATGGCCAAAAAAAGGTAAAATATTCGAGATTCAGTCAGTGAATTCCTACAAGATCAGAAAACAATCGCACATGCAGAGATGTGATCTTGAAATGCATAAATGTTTACAAGGGAAAACTTGAACAATTTTAAAAGTTCTAGCACAGTCTAGAACATTATGAAAAACATGAAGTGAAAAAACAGAACTCATGTGGGGTCCAAAGTTCTATTAAATTTAAGAAATTTCTTCCAAACAACCACATTGCTCAGCTAATCCAGCCCAAATGAAGAAAACAGACAGCTTTTCCATCATTGAAAACAATAAGATCTGTCAAGATTAGAAAATTCAGGGAATTTAACCACAAGTATGAGAAACTATATAATAGTGGAGGTCAACAACATTGTTTCATTACCAACAGGATCTCCAAGGAGGGAAGGAAAGATATTGTTCTATTAGTGACATTTAGAATGCATCACAAACAAGTGGAGCTATTTGAGCATCAAGGAGAAGATACCAGTGAAGATAGCAGATGATGATACCATAGAAAATCACTCCCAGTTAAACCTCCTACATGGAAATTAACATACAAAAACAGAGAAAATTTATTGCACCAACTATGCTAAAATATTTACAACTTGCTGTGAAGATTATTCGGAAGTATGGATGTCATCCTATAAACTGAAAAACTGAAGCTGCAATTCTTTTGATTCACTGCTAGCTCAAAACCGTAGAGGCCTAACACATGCCGAGGTGTGACAATAGCCACGGTGCAAAAAGGAGTATTTAACTGAAGATATGTGCATCAATGCAGAACTCTCAAGTAGCTTTACAAAACAATACAAAAGAGTTAGAAAAGTCGTGGAATATCTGAAATAATGACATACGAAAAAAAAAAAAAAAGATTCAGGAATATGATAGCATCTTTAATTGAAGAAAATGTAGGAAAAGAAGCCCCTTCACCAGAAAAAAGGGGAAACAGCAGGGTGTTCACTTTTTTCCAGAGTGAGAGAGAGAGAGAGAGAGAGAGAGAGAGAGAGGCAATTTCTTTCTCAGTTTTCTTAAACAATGCAACCATTTAAAGGCTACGGCAAATTTCTTAGAAAATATTATCCATAAAACTCTACATTCATCTCGCAGGAACATAGTGATCGTGTAAGACAAGTTAAATTCATCACCCTACTCTTTTCCTACCATGATGCCATATTACCTAATAAGGTGCATATCAATGCAAGTAATTCCAGAACATGATCTTACCTTCTTTAATTCAAAATCAAAGTTTCCAGGAAGGCGCCAAAAGAAGGGCAATATTTTCTGCATTCTTTATTATCTCCTTCTCAAGTTAAAAAGGCCCCGCAAATTTAGGAACTTAGCTTTCCAAATTTTACAACATTCACATACAACCCAAGCATGAGAATGCCACATTCCCAAGTTAATTTCCACGGTGATTCCAACATTCAAGTGCATTCTTAGAAAGTTAAGAAGTTCACAAATTTGTAAATAAATTTCTCTGCCGAAGAAGAAGAAGAAGAGCCTCACCGACTTACAAAGGTAAAATCACGTTTTGGGGAAAAGGCCCAGCTGGCTGGACGGTTAGAGCGGAGAACCAGCAACCGGCTGTTGATAAGGGGCGATCATGCACGAAGACTAGGTTATAGGAATGGAGAAAAAACTCAGTGAAGCGGCCACTGATACCGTGAACCAATCGACCGTTGGTGGGAGGCGAGTGTCCTGGAAGAGTGATGTCTTGCCAAAAAAAAAAAAAAGTGCAATTTTACCTAGAACGTTCCTTCGTTTCAAAGATTTATACCCTTAACATCAATCAATATCAATTTCGACCAAACTTCCGTCAATTTACCGGTGATGTATCAAAATTGAACACATGGCAGAATATAATTGGAATGCATCACTGCCTGGTTGGCAGCACGTGCATGCCAAGTGCTAGATTAAAAAAAGTCACTTTTTCATTTTATCCTCTTCCATTTGCCCTCTTTCGATCCCATTTCTGGATTAAACACAATTTCAAAAAAATCTCTTCAACATGGCAATCAAACATGTTTTTGAGATCGATTTCTTCAATCTTCACAAATTGCATGTTAACATTTAATCGAGACCGAAGAAAAACTGAAGATCGCAAGTTGAAAACCTAAATCGAAGAAAGCGATTTGAAATTACACACTAAATTGAGCAAAAATTTAATTCGGCAAAGAGGGAAATACATCAAAGGAAGCATACTAAAATGTCAACCGAGCACCATGGAGAGGCTGAAGACTCCTTCAGGTTGGTTAATTCGATTTTAGTGATAGTGTGTTGTTAATGAATAATGGGGTTTATGGTTGTTTGTTACTAAATAATGGGCTTGAGGGTTTTTCCTTTTTATACATGTTAAAAAATAGTTAAAGCTGAAGATTGAACCTCACCTCGAATATTGTAGCCTGTGGTCCCAATTCCATGTGACATTATTCTCTTTACAGTAGTGCCTATATTTTCATTGATTTGTCTTTTTCAGATAAGTTCTCATTATTTTTTTGCTCTCTAATGAATGCATGGTGAGTTTGAGAACCACTGTAAATTTGTGGTTTAACTGGAACGAAAGATGGCAATTTGGGGATCAAATTGCATATGTACAGAGGAAAACAAAGTTAATGAAGAAATTTGACCCAGACTTAATAATTTGCCAAGATATATGGGCTGAATTTATAGAGAGGTTGGGCTTGAAGGATCTAAAATACTTGTTGTGTCTTGAACCAGGTAAGAAAATGCATGATGGTCATTTTGCATTTGTAGGGGATGGTAGTATGCATAGGATACTCTTTGTTTTAGATTATTTTACAAGGGATATTGTTCTCTTTCCTGTTACCAAATATGACTTGATTGAATGTCCTCGTGATTTGTTAGTTACATTGGGATTAAGTAGAGAAAAGGTTGACAGGGCCAATGTAGATGTTAATGGACCTAATGAGGATATGCCTAGTGTAGTTGGGGTTGGTAAGGATAGATCTAGTGTAGTGGGGGCTGTACTTAATGAAAATAGGGCTCATATTAGTAAAGATAGCTGTGAGAATGTAGGTGATATTGAATAAAGAGATACAAACAACATCATAGGTAATTCGGATAGTGACAATGATGATGTTAAGAGTTCAAGTGGTAGTGACAATGAGAAGGATGATAATGACATAGAAAGTAAAAGTGAATCAGATCTTAAGGATGTCATATGTGAGAGAGAAGTTAGAATGGAGACTGCAAAAAAGAGAGTTAGATATGATCCAAATGAGGGAAAGGATGATTGTTGTTATTCAAGAACAATTTGTCCATTTTATGCCAAATAAACTTCAATATGAATTCATCCCTTTTATGCTAATAAATAACAAATAGCACAGGAGTACAATAATTCTTAATTTCGTATTGAATGTTTCCAAAAGGTTATAGGAATCGATCAAAATTTGCACTACAAAGTAATATCAACATACTTTATCATATTACAACCAAACTGATCCAAATTTTGCCCTAGAAATCAACGTAATAAATTATGCGTACACCTTGCTTATTAGCAAAAAAAAAAAAAACAAGCAACAAACACTACACACACAACCTTCACTACCCAATTATAACACACCCCATGCTCACTTTTACTTCCATTCACTGGCTGCTTCGTTCTATTATTCCTCTCAATCTCAGAAAAATCATTCCTCTCTTCAAAATTTATTGCCAATTGTTGTATGGCAATTGATTGGCCTTCTATCCTTCTATTCAATCTCTTAATCTCTTGTTGTAGTTGTAAATTCTCCATATGCAATTCATATAACAACATTGGTGACCTCTCCTTCATTGCTGCCATAGAATCAAACTAAGAAAAAAAGTTGCATTATCTACCCTATCAACATTAACAGTACAATACACATTACAAATAAAAGATCCAGCTTTATCTCATCACAAAAAAATTGAAAATGAAAAAAATGACATAAAATTATTACTCCAATATGGAGATATTTGTATAATTTTCTCCTAGGATTGTTTATGCTCAATGACTTAAGTATGATTGTAACACCCTATACCCAGTTCGGTAAATAACCCGAATACGGATATCACAAACTGGTCTTTGCTCTGAATATCACTAAATCAAGATAAATTATGCTTAAATTATCAATTTCTAATTTCTTACTCTAAATTTTCTAAAAATTTCGGCAGAACCTCCCCTAAATATTGACAGCCACCTGAAGATAAAATACCAAAACAACACTTCTAAAAGTCAATCATCAAGATCCACAGCCTCCATCAAACTCCTACACAAGATTTTCCCATCCTCCTCAATAATAATTAAGCTAATCTATCGGTCACTATATTCTCAGTTCAATACTTAAATATTTTGTTCTCAATAAGGTTTACACAAAATATTATCACATGTTAAAGCTAATCACATTGAATTTCAACCAAATACTTACAATCTGATCTTAAATTATACAATCTTAACACTTGTGTACATGCCAAAGTTTCAAAATGTAAAAATAACATAATTAGTTTGATCTTTATCTTTTATCTTTCACCATTCTCGCTGCAACAACCTATGATGGTTTCCTTCCTTTGTCTTGAGAAGACTGAATATTGAATCAACCTACGCGCGAAAAAGAAAAACCATGCGCTAAGCTAAAAGTTAGTGGTGACTACCAATTTTACTTCACAACAAATATATAAACAATTTATTCAAAATTTTCAACCATACTTACCAATTCTAGAGACAACCATCAAGCAATTAGGTGTATAAGATTTTGTTTGAAATATCATACTCAACAAGCTATTTATTAACTATTTATACTTTATCTAAGTTTTAATCAAAAAGGCCTAGTTATTCTCTCCGTGCATATGATATTCCATTACAACTCATAGTAACATATATGCACGTATACTAAACTATAACAAATGCTTATAGTCAATGTAAATATCATAACACATATTTATATATAATTTGATACGGCAAGTTTACCGTTCACATATATTGCTGTCTTAAGTAGCATTTCCTAGTTTAGTTGTATATCTTTATTCAACATTAATTGAACAAGTTTTCTTTATTTACGATCACATGTAGACATTTGTGTTTTTATTTGCTTATATCATTTAATACATAGGTAAGTCGTCAATTTGCGGGTCAATTCATAATGTCATATTGTTACCTCATATAATTCACATGTTTTGCTTACTTACCTAAGTTCTTGTTTACAACATTCAAATAATGAGTATATTTTATATTATTAGGCATTTTATAATTCACTTTAAAATCTACGCTATACTTGTTACTTTTGGTCACTGAGAAGTTTTTAATCCCACTTATTTTCAAAATTAGCACTCAATTAATGACTTATGATGCTTTACTAAATTAACTTATCTCACATTTTGTTTTATTTCATTTTTACTCATATTTGTAACATTTTTAATTCTATAATTATCCTTTTTACTTTATTTATATAAATAATTTGCGATTTCGCCCCTAGTTGATAACAGTAGGAAACTGTGAACCGGATAAGCGGATAAATAAATCCAATCACTGGGAGAGTCCATACTGCAGAGGGGGTATGCGACTTCTCCTGGGAGTGTCCATACCACAGAAGGGATATGCGACTACTCCTGGACGTTTCTATAATGAACCGGCTAACAGAATAGGGAGAGTCCATACCGTAGAGGGGGTATGCGGCTACTCCTGAATGTGTCAATACGCAGCCGGCTAACAGAACAGTTCACATTTTCTCAGAACAATAACAGAAAAATAACCGTAAAAAAATAAAATACCGCGGGATAAGTGCCCCTATGGCTAGCCATACTATCCTAGAGTCCTGGATCAGCCACCGACACTAAGGGCATCAATTCAAATTCACAGTTTATGGCATGTTTCTAATTTTTCCTCATAAATCTCATTTTATCAATTACACATTATATTCATATATCCTCACATGGTCGTTTAATTAATTTATACTTTTTTTAATCACATATGGCACTCGGCCACCAAAAGGAGTCATACTTACATGATCTTTCATCTTTAAGCTTAAATAATTGAACCCAAGCATTTATGCATATATGTAAAGTAACACTCGTTTAGCACGTGTAATATGTTTCATAAATTTTTAATAATTTATTCATAGTTATGACTTTCCTATTTGACAATTATGTCATTTACTGTCATAAGCACCTCA
Organism: Excoecaria agallocha; assembly: GCA_037975025.1. NCBI lineage: Eukaryota > Viridiplantae > Streptophyta > Magnoliopsida > Malpighiales > Euphorbiaceae > Excoecaria > Excoecaria agallocha. Next base: position 66,097,976 of record CM075808.1, read on the forward strand.
ATGCTCTACTTTGTCGCTTTCCCAACTTGATTTATTATTACTTTATGAATTATTTACCAGTTTTCTTATTTAAAGTATACAAAAAAATTCATAATCATACTTATACATCTATTATGGCTTGAGTATATAACCCAATCTAATCACAATTGACACCAAGAAGTCATTTAAGTCGAATTATACATATTTATTACTAGAAATACTGTATAACAACACACTATTTTATTATGATCATAACTTCTCAAAGAAGTAACCTAACATAACAAAAGTATAACAAGTCAAAAAGAAGTGCATTCACAGAGTTAAAACAATTCCAATCTGTTAAACATCACAATCTAAACTAAGTAAATAATAAAATCTAGTTAAGTAGCTTGATAAATCATCACATTTCTTACTTAGTTATTACCTGATGCCTTCTAGCTCTAAATATATATATCTATATATATTCATTGTAATGGCCTCAACACCGGGTCAGCCGTAAATAGTACTTTTCGGCAGTGAATAGTATTTTTTGGGCCCGAAAGGACACTCGAAAGTCAAAAATATTATATTAGATCATTGGAAAGTAATGGTCATAGTGAGCTCGGGGTTAAAATTTGAAATTAAATTGAGGTCAAATGAGTTTTCAAAAGTCAAAAATACGAAAAAGGTAGCAAGTCAATTTTTCTAATAGGGAAGGAGACTTGATTTTACATAAATAATTAAAAATAGTAAATAAACTCTAAAAATTGCCAGATTTTGCATGCCTACATGAATTTTTATGTAGAATATTTTTAGTAATGAGAATTGAATTTTTCGGTGATACCGACAGTTGTCGAATCGGATCGATAAGTTTGAATTGGACAAATAACGGATTTCGATTGAGCCAAAAATTTATGTACTACCTATTTTTATGTGATAATAATGATGGAATTATTTTTGAAGTGATTTGAAGTAAAAAAAATAGAGAAAAATTGGATTGGACCTTAAAATGGATCTAAATGGGCCTTTAATTAAAATGGGTTATGCCCATTCAATTAGCCCAACTTTAGGCCCTTTTGTGAGGAGTACAAAAGCTAAAAAAATCTGAGAAACTCCCAGATTTTTCCAGTCCATTTCCTCTTCACCTTGTGGTCGAAACACTCATCCTCTCATTCTCTCCCTATTTGCTTCAACTTCACTTAAAATTCACATGTTAATCTAACATAAGAAATAGAATTTCATCCCTCTAGTTTATTTTTATGGTCTCTAACCTTTGATTAAAGCAAAGAAAGTAAGGAAAATGAAGAATGAAAAGTGAAGATGTTAAGGTAAAGTTTGAGAATTTAATTGATTTAAATTTGGATTTGATGTTATTTTGAGCAAAATAAAATGAAATCATGGTGTTTTGTTGAAGGAAAAATTCGGCTTAGGTTGATAATGATGAAGAACAAAGTTTTGTTTTGTGTTAAGAGAAGAATAATGAAGCTTAAGGAAGCTAAAGCTTGAGAAAAAGGTAAGTGACTACAAAATCCATTGGTTTTCCTTTTTTTGTGAATTAATTCCTTTGATGTAATTAGGTTAAAAAATTTTAAAGTTGTTAATTAATGAAATTATGTTAGGATAAATGAAATTAAGCATGAAAGAAGATGGAATGAAGGCTTTGATGGATGAAAGAAAATTTTTAAGATGAAAAATATTGGTGGCCGAAAATGATAGGTAGAGAAAATAATGAGAAAAATGCAAATAATTAAGTTATGTTAGCCTAAAATAATAGTAGATATGATAATTGATGTCTATGAATTTTTAGAGAATATTTAAAAATTATTTGGAAATTTTTAGAGTTATGTATAGTGTATGTATTGAATGAAAATTGTGATTCTTAGAGAATTAAATGACTATTTTGATGAAAAATGACAATAACTAATAAATAATGCTTAATTAAATTTTATTGGCATTTATTGGAATTTTATTCAAAATTTAATGTTAATATGTATAATGAAATAATTGAAATATTAATGCATAATTGTATAAAAATGACTCAAGTGATGAATTAATATGAAATTAAATTAATGTCAATGACAAGAAGTAGAAAGTCAACCGATGAATTGTTCGAAAATAATTATTAAGTCGTGAAAATAATGAGAATAATGTATTATTGGTAAATAATTCATGAAATGTTTCATGAGTGAAAATGATGGAAATAAATTGGTAAGTAGGTGAAAAGAAAGATAAAAATGAAGTTTTAAGTAGAAAAAAGGACGTAAATGAAAGAAAATGAAAGTTTTGGGACAAAATGATAATTTTACCAAAATGGGTAATTAATGAGTAAAAATAAGTAAGAAATAGTTAACAGGGCAAAATGGTAATTTTGGAAGCCTAATAGTGTCTAAAGATAAGGTTTCCATGATGTAGGGACTAAAATATAATTTTAGCCGAAAATAGTAAAATAAAGAATAAAACGATAAATAATGGAAGAAATTGTATAATAAAAAAATGAAAATAAATGATTATAATGGCAAAGTTGTAATTATGTATTTAAAATGAATAACCCAATAAAATTTCTAAATGCGTAAAAAGTATTAAAATAAAAGTGTGACTAATTTATCAAAATAAATTAGTCAATAAAAAGTATTAAAAGAGTAAAAGACTATAAAATATTTCGCTGACAAAATAAAAGCCAACTTAACGAATAATTAAAAAGTTTTGAACAAAAAGAAAAACAAAATGTAAAAAGTCAAGCTTAGAAGTATTGAAAAATAATTCGCAAAGAAATATAAAAAAGAATAAAAGAAAATTGTGAATTATAATGCCAAAATTTATAATTTATAATATGTATAAAAGACTGAAAAGCCTAAGTATCTGAGTAAATTATCGAAGAATAATTCACAAAAGTGACTGAACAATAGAAAGTAAATAAAATGACAAAAAGTTATTGAATAGTCAAAGGCACAAAAGAGTGCATTTGATCATAATAAAGTGTAGTAATAAATAAAAGAAAGAAATTAAAGATTTTTAAATGTTTAAAAAAAATGATTGCAAATGTGATTGATTATTTTGCCCTTAGCAATAAGCAAGTATTGTTATTCTTGTTTGGATATAATTAGCTAGCCATAGGAACACTTTTGTACCACGGTGCAAGTCATAGCAACTTGATATGGGTGAGATCTTTGATCTCCATAGCTTCAGTGAAAGTGAAAGTGTATCTGTTTTCTGCTCTGTAAGACTTGATCTTCCGAGATCATTTATCTATCTGTTCAGTGGGACCTTTAGGTCCAGTTCCGATTATCTTTTTGAGAATCCTATTATATTGCACTAGGGGCACATCGAAATAAATAAATCAGTATTGTTTAAATGAATTGAATATAAAAGTTATAACGAAAAACGATTCGTTTTGATGAAAACACAAAGTTGAAATAAATCTGTAAAGGTTTTCGAAAAAATGTAATTAATAAGAAAAAAGAGAGATTTTATAAGAATAAAATGAAAAATAAAGATTGAGTTAAGCTTTTGTAATGAAAGGATTTAAAATGCATTTTATTTTACATGAGAAATATAAATTTGATTAATTGGTAATTTCTGTACCAATTACTATTGGAAAAAAGTGACAAGTTTGAAAAATAATATTAATTTCCTATTTAAAATTAAAAAGTGTTAGTAATGACTTGATGTTTAAGTAACGTAATTCTGAAAGAAAAGTTAAATGAAAAGTAAAACAATGAAAAGGGCACATAATTGTTCAAATAAGATAAAAATAAGAAAAGACATAAGTTTTAAAGCAAATATTTGAACATAAATAAATGTATGAAAGAAGGAAAGAGAATTTGACTGCAAAGTATCCCAAAATAGCTGTATCACTTTGCAATAAAGCTTAATAGCCTTTTTATAGTGATATATTTATTGGTTAAAAATTAAAATAAAGTAAAAGAATAGATAGCGAGAAGTGTAATTAGAATACAGATTGAATACTTGAACAGTAAATCAAGAATTAAAAATAGTTTATTTTGGTACTATTAAAAACACGAGTACTAATACACATTGCTAAAGGAAATGATAATTAAATTGTTGTGGCTAAAAGATAAAATGCAAGTAATGATAAAGGTAAAAGTATAATAAAGAATAACGTAAAGATAAACGTAAATCTAATATCGAATCACCTTAGAAGATAGTATAAAGTAAAGATGTAAAATTGAGAATCAAAGAGAAATGATTTCCAAAGTGCGAGTTAAAAATATAAATTAATATTAATTAAAGTAAGAGAAAGTGTTAAATGACAAAAGAATATTAGTAGCATAAATTATATAATTATGCTTTATTTTGGAAAATTATTGAATTTGTAGTCACCACTGGGCATATTTAGTACTCAGCACGTGGTATTTACTGCGTGCAGGATGTGAAGTATTGCGGGAGCATAGTAAATAATGGAGCCAGATCGGAAGAAAAGATTTTATATAAGACTGAGTTGTATTTTTGGCATGTATATACTTAGATTATTAAGGTATAAGACTGAACTATAATTTGGTTGTATTTTTTGATTATTGATGGTTGAGTGTTTGATGTAAGCTTTTGGTATGAAATTATTTTTGTATATGTTTTAATTATTTACAAGACTTTCGAATGATTTTGGAGTTAATGAAAAGTATTTTAAGTGTTTCGATTTGTTCGGTAAAAAAAAAAATTTACCGTTTTCGACTAACTTTCGTCTTGAAAAGAACTGTTCCGAGAAGGGTGTGACATTCATAACTATAAACCTTAATTAATTTCTTCTCCTAACCAAAAGCTGGTCAATAATTCCAATTGACCAATCAGTTAAACGCATGAGGGATTTGATCTTTAAGCTAATGTAACAAATTAATTTCATAAACTAAGCCCATTGAACAATGCAAAATCAACCACCAAGATGAAATTCAATAGTTTATTAACATACTAAAATTAAGCAACTTTATCCCTTTAAAGGTATATGTTTAATTTTTAGATATTAGCATCGTTGCTCCACCATGTATAGTTAAGCCTTTACAAATCAATTGTTCAGTATGAAGTTCAGTTTTCCTGCAATTTATAAACAATACTAGTTCTAGCTGACCTTAGCATTAATTATGCATAACCAAATATAACCTTCTAGCATACACATAAAAATGAAAACTTGGAAAATATTGTTTCCCTTTATGGTTAGACGTCACATTTTTAATAAAAATGCAAATTTCCTTCCTAATATAGGCATAATAGACAATATACATAAACTAAAATGACCAGATTACCTAATTATTTAATTCCAACACCATAAATTCCATCAATTATTTTGACTAATTTTATTGAACCTCATGATCTATTAGTCCACCAAATCAAGCTAGTATGTTTCCTTAACTCTTATGTACTCCTTTCCTATTTCTTAAATTCATTTTTATTAAGTAGATAAATTTTTGAATATTGTTAGTAATTTGATCAAACTCTTACTATTCTGTATCCAATATATTCTAATTAACCAAAATACTCTTCGAGAATAATAAACTATGCTCAGTACAGTAAAGAAAAGGGACAACAGCTTATATCAGTGACATCCTTTTATGTTCTAAATTAGAATCATCAACAAAATATTGAAATTCAAATCTGAATCCTAAATTAGCAAAGCTCAACTAATAATACATTATACAAAATATTTCATAAAGCAACAAACATTAGATTTTATACAAAAATAAAACAATCTTTACTCAACCAGTCATAATTAATTTAAATGGTCTTTGGAGGTAAATTTGGAGGTCACATACCTATTTCTTCTGATTTTTGCATTATTCTGATCAACTATTTGCTCACCAGAGGCCCACCGGAGCTTCATCGGAGGCACACAGGAGATGCACGGTAGGCGTCAGAATGGAGTTCACATCACCCCAAACCTGTTGGCGGTGGTCACGCACCTTACCGCCGTTCTATTCTATCGAAAACCACATTGAAAGGTCACGATCACCACAGCTCCGATCTGCCTGATGCCGGCGAGTGGGGAGGAGCAAAGGGCACGAGAAGGTGCAACTCACTGTTGGAAATTCATCGGTAGTGGTCGTGTCAATAACAGCCACCGCCGCTCGCTGGAGAGGGAGAGAGAAGCCTTCAGTGATTAAAGGAAAAAGAAGAATGGTATAGCAAAAATCCCAGTACCTTGATGACGGAGGACGGACACCGCACAGTGGCCAGGAGAAAGGGGAAGCGATGGCAAGGTCACTGATGATCGGCGCTGTTGGTCAGCTTCCTTTGTCACCCCGATCTCCCTTGTCTCCTTTCTTCCCTCTTTGCTATTCCTTCTTTCCTATTTTGTTTGTTTTTTTTATGGCCACATATTTTGCGACCCAAAATATCTAGAGACCTCTATTATTATTATTATTATTATTATTATTATTATTATTATTATTATTATTATTATTATTATTATTATTAATTCTAAAGATCTCTAGAATACTATCTCTTTAATACTATTATTATTATTATTAGTATAATTATTAGCTTACTAAATAAAATCGGGACGTTACAATGATAGCTTTTTTCCCACACAAACACTTAACTTTCATCCCTTCATTCCTCAAACATTTACTTTCCCACTATCTTGAATTGATTGAAGAATTGAAAGAGCTTGAAGGTGATGTCGCCATTTCTATTTTCTGTTTTAGAGCTATTAAGGATTATTAGGGTTTTATATTTATATGTTAGTCAGAGATCAATCTTAGTGGTTACAATGGAATTAAATAGTTAAAGAGATGGAAAAAGAGATGATTTATTGTTCTCAAAAATAGATTTGAGGATAGGAAGGAGCCAACATTGATGGAAAGTATGAACAAAAGGAAGGGTTAGTCTAGCAAAGAGAGGCCAGATGGACGAGGGTAAAATAAAAAAGTATATTTTTAACCTAGCACATGACATGGACACGCTGCTAACTAGGTAGTGACATATTCCAATCATGTTCTGCCACGTGTCCAATTTTGACACATCACCGATCAACGAACTGGAGTTTGATCAAAATTGACGGTGGTTGATGGTAGAGATATAAATCTCTCGATTTTCATAAACGGGAGGTAAAAATCTTCCAAATGAAACATTATGGGTAAAATTGCACTTTTTGTAAAATATCAAGGGCAAAAATGCACATTTGGCCAAAGTGAAACATGAAACATCTGGATCAAAACTAAATATAAATAACTCTAAATTGAAGATACAACTTCAAATTAAAGATACAATGCCACAAAATATATCATACAGCAAAAAACATTGGATAAACTTCATTTTCATTCCATCAACCTTCACTCCAAACATCAAAATCCCAAATCATCACCTAAAAAGAAATATTAATAATTGATAAATGTATTTATATAATTTACATATCAAAATAAGATATTCAATTGGTTCGATTTTTATGTAGTTTTTTCTCCAAAAATGAATCGAACCAAACTAACCAAACATGCTCAAAATTTCAAATCGAAATCAAACCGAAATAAATTGAAAAATTCAGTCAATTTGATTTTATTTTTCAATTTTGACAAAAGTTTGCTCACCCCTGGTTAAAATCTCTACTTATAAACACAAAATGCATTTGAAACAAATTTAAATTTGTGCATCCATTCCTATACAATCTTGCTTACTTATGAAGTAACCAATTAGAAATAAGTTCCTAAATGGAACTAAAAATAAATTAGCCAAATGATTTGGGATTTTAATTTTCAAGGAATGTTTGAAGATGGGTACTGGAGATTTTATTTCTTAATTGGTGCTTGAGATTTTTGTTTCCTTTTTATCTTATCCACTTTACTCATTATTTAATGGAGATTTTTGTAATTAGCACAATAATGATTATTTTAGGAGGCCCCATGATCATAGATTGAATTTATTCAATTCTTATAGTATGATAATTGGCTGTTCATGGACTATTTGTACATACTTTTTTTTTAAGGTTAACATCAATAATAGGGTTTATCCAACAATAAATCTAATCCTAATTAATTATATAATTATGACACAATCAAACCCAAATCAACAAAATGTTGAATTAAATTGTAATAATTTCTAATGGGACTATTACTTATTTTTTAAAATGATTTAGGATTTAGTAACTTTTTTGTAATAAAGCAAAATTATTTTTTAAAGCGATATCATGTGACATTTTTTTGTATGATTGCTATGCAGTTGAGCTTGTTATAATTTGCTGCACTATAATTCTATTTGCCTTTTTCCTTATGGGTAGAATGGATCCCAAAATGAAAATAATTCACTATCCACACACAAATTTGACAATGTTATGCACAATCCAATCTCATAATAGTCTCTTTGCACACAACTCGTTACAAATAGATATATGGCTGATGCATTATTTTCTGAAATTTTTTTAAACAATGTGTTTTTAAAAATATATTAAATTAATGGGATGTGTCGAGTTTTATTTAGAAGAGATGTGGTTGTTTTTGGAAAACGCAGCGTTGTGCTGCTTTATAGGGTTTGGAGTCGTGTCTCACATGTGGGCTCCTAACGCTGCACTCTTTTACATGGCACGTTGTAACATCTTATACCAGGTTAGTTAAAAGAATCAGATATCGAATGTCACACACGAATCAAATCTCCTTAATTTAACTAATTACTAAATTTTCTATAATAAAAACGTATCACCGTTACAAATACTATTCCATTTATAAAAATTTTGCCAGAGTTTCTCCTATATTTGTTAAAATCTCCTACAAGAAAAAGTTATTTACACTTCTAAAATCACATGCCGAACTTCAAAATTCATCAAATCAAACTCCTTTCACATAAAGATTAGCCCATCCTCCTTCATTTTTCAACTAGTTATAACTAAAGTTTTATTATAACCATACACGATGTTCCCATATACTCAAGTTATAAATTTACATACATAACTTAATTTCAATTAAGTGATACAAAACTCACTTTTACAAAACCATTTCAAATTATCTGTCTAGTTTACATTCCAAAATCACATTAAAAATCCCCTTAGAAATTTCTCATCTCAATATTTTTCAAAAATCTTCAATACTTTCAGCCCTTTTTCCTCAGCCTCTTTCATACTATCCTTAAACCTATGCATAAAAACCAACTACGCACTAAGCCTACAGCTTGGTAAGAGTACTTCGCTAAATTTACTTTTGTTTTTCGATATCACAATTGCAAGTATAATAGTATCATAAAAAAATATCAAATAGATTACCTATACCATTAACCCCACTTTGCAAGACACATTAAATGTGTACAAGTATGATGTATTATATAGTTGCCTTAGTGATGAACTAGTATAAGAACACTTTAATCACACAAATAATTTTTGTGAAAGCCAATTTTACTTTTCATTTTCAAAATTGACACTTTAATGAGTATACCTTATTCGTTAAATATTACAAGTTAGACATGGACATCAAGTCTCTAATATTCATATATTTGTACATATGTATACTAAGCACATGCCTAAATATATTCAATTACACCAGTTTATGGAATGCTTAATTAATCACCATTTAAATTGTACAAGCTAATTACTCATATTCATTATTTCAAAAATTTTATTCATTTATTCATTTCAGCTATTTGTTGTCTTTTCTAACTTTTTTGTACTTGCTATCTTTTCTGCATTTTCTGTAGTTCTATCTTTTCTATATTTTCTAAATTTGCTATCTTTGCTACATTTTTTGCATTTTTGTCTTTTTGTATTTTCTATCTTTCCTATCTTTTTGTATTTCTTGTATTTTTTATCTTTTCTTTATTTTCTGTCTTGTCATTACAAAAGATAGAACTCACCAACATTGCATTTAATAAACTATATATATATATATATATATATATATATATATATATTGTCAGTTAATTACCCTTGTCTCACACAATAACTAATATCTCAAATTAATCGTATAATTAAGTATACTGGATCCTATTAAAACCACAAAATATCTTCATATAAATAGTGTAACGAATATTTATATCCATTACTTTGTACCATATAATTAAAAAATTATTTTTCATTGGCCATGGTAATCCGAAGGAATTGCCTAGCGGATACGTGAAACTGAAACCCTTTTTGATCTATAAGGACTGGAGTGGTCGAAACCTGATACTACACTCATTTATAAAGTCAAATTTAGAATGGAGTGGTTGAAACCTGACAATGCACTCCATTAGTAAACTAATTTTGAAATGGAGTGGTCGAAACCTGACATTGCACTCCAATTTCTAGTGTAAAAAGGGATCAAAACTTGATGCTACCCTTTTTACATGACCTGAGGGTGAGTCATTTCTCTAAATTACAAAATATCATTTTCTAGAGTATCAATCAAAACTTCATCCCTATGGCCGGTCAATTTTATCTTACTCGTGGTTTTCTATTGCTACTCAGGGCATTAATGATATTATATTCTCGCATAATTCTTAATGTTTTAATAACAATAAATAACAAATTTTCTATATTATTATTTTCTTATTTATACTTATGTCGAGTACATTCTCTGGTACCATAGTGTACTTTTTTGCCACCTTTCAAAAACTCAATTAAATCACTCGTCTTCTCATTCATGTAAATACACATTATTTCGTGATTGTACTCAGTTTTAGGTAATATCATATACTAGCAACTAATTCGCATTTAGTTGTCTTTACATCCTGCTATATTTTATTTCGCTATTCTACTTTTATACAAAGAAAAGATATATGAATTTCTAAGAGTGTAGTTATTTTTATACAATTGTTTAAGAACTCCACTTCTAAATATTTAAGACATCCACAATTAACTCATGTTATAATATCTAATATTATCTAATAAAATTAGTCATCGATAGCTAAAGGTATATTAATAGTACATTTACATACTAAACTTATAATGTAAGCATAAATTTTATATTATATTATACACACATACGCTTTAAATTTAAATTCACCTTTATTCCATTTTATATCAACCCAAAACTTCCATTTACTTAGAAAATATAACCATTTATATATAACTGTTAATATTTATTTTTGAATTAACTTCAATAACAACCTCTATTTGCCCAAAATTACAATAATATAAAATTTGAAAGAGCAGCCCTCACATTAATTTCTTAATTTTATCACTAATTTCTAATTTTGTTCAATCAATATTTCATTATTTTGTTTATCACTTCATAATCCTATTTATTGCTTTAATTAGCCAACTAACAGAGCCTTTTATTTCAAAATTAGCCACTAAACATAACATCTTAAATTATAAAAATATATTCTACAACTTCAATAAGTTAATTAAGAATGATTTTAACTCACCTAAATTATTTAATTTCGTCATTTTAACTTATTTCACCCAAAACACTAATTAATTCACAATTTTCATTTACTATGAATACATTTATATAGCCATAATAATTAATAAAAAGCAAATTTAGTGAAGTACTTACTAGTTGATGTCAAAATCTGCATTTTTAATTCATTTTTCCATCATGACCACACTATTCTCCCAGATCACTGGTCACCAGAGATACACCGCCACTGCCATCGCGAAGCCCAGGATGCCAGGGACCCATTACCGATGGTCACGTGCTCCAACGCTTTGCCATTTGGTCGGGATCTACTTAAGAACCGCCGGCTTCTCCTTTCCCAATCTACAAATTGCCGACGATTAAAGGCGAACGGAGGATGTCGACTCACCTAACCATTAGGAGCCCATCAGTACATATGACATCACTAGTGGCTGTCGTGATTCACCGAAAATGAGGAAAGCGACTTTGGCCTAAGAAGAGGAATTGGGGAAGAGGAGGCTCTAGACACCATAGCTAATGGAGAGACCAGCAAATTGGAAACAACGGTGGTGTGCGCGAGTCGCCGCCGATGAAGGTGGCCGCTGGTCGGTCATCCTCTCTCTTCTTCGATCTCTGCCAGCCCTCTCTTATCTTCCCTGTTCCTTTTTTTCCTTCTTTGCCTTTTTTTAGTTTCTTTTGGTTCTTTTATTATTTATTTGTTAATTGCTCCCTTAACTTTTGTGATCATAACAGATTGTCCTGAGAATTCTAGAGACTTTAAAATTTCTTGCTTTCCTTTGCTATTTTTATTATATATATCATTCATTATTATATTTGTTTTTCATTTATTTTTTGTCTTTTTAAAAGGGATCATCATTATTTTTTTCTTTTTTTCTTCTTTTTTTACTTCACGTGGCTCGAGGTGTTACACGCGCTTCCACTGAAGATGCAGCGGCTAGCTACATTATCAGCCTACCCTTCCTCTCTCCTCCACGTGGCACACACTGGTTGAACACACAGTGGCAGGCTTCGTGATAAGCTCTGTTTACCACGCGCTATAATGCTCAGTTCACGCGCTACAGTATTTTCTGCTCCCCACTTTGAAATGTCTCACCTATATAAACTCCGGTGCTGAGTTTATTTACATTCCAAAATAATTATTGTGTTATTCAGCATGAAGTTGTAGCATCTGAAGCAATTCTTTAATTGCTAAGCATTGGAAATTTGATTCGGGCGTAATAAAAATTTTTGTTATAATATTATTATATTTTTAATATCGACGGCTGGAACAAGTTTTTTTCAATCAATTTTTTATAGTTTAATGTATAAATGATAGTTGTACTATAATGTCGTCAATACATATTTTAATTAATTTATTTGTAAACAGCAATAAACTGTGAGATCGGTAGTAACAAGATCACAGCTATTATAGTAACCGAATACATACATTTTTTTAATTTTGGTGTATTTTTTCTCGTCATAAATATTAACATAACATCTGATAAATTTAAAAGAATATTTTATTGCTATAATCTATCCATAATATATTTATTAATAAATTTTTTGTAACAATCAAGTTTATTAGTGAATATATTTGTTGTAACAATAAAGTTTATTAGTGAAATTTTATATAACACTAACAGAAAATTAATACATGAACATAAAAGTTTTTGTAACATAACAAAGTGTTAACTTGCCTTTTTTTCCTTCTCGTTTCCAAAATAACCAACAAAAAAATCTGCAAATTATATAATAAAATTACAGTAAAATATTTGATAATTTAATTTAAAAAAATTATTGTAAATCATACTCACCTTCTCTAAATTTTCACATCAAATATTCATCATATGTAGATTATGATGGACTTCAGCATATATAACTTATGATGGAATGATGAAAAATAGAAAAAATGAAAGAGTGAAAGGTAGAAAAAAGAGTGAAAGTGAGTGTGAAAAAAATTCAGATCATTTTATATGAGAAGATTTCTTCCTGTTGCCTTTAGTCAACTCGATGAGATCGATCACTGCGGGACCATATGCCGAGTCAGAAGCTGACCACGTAGCCTGCCGTTGCATCTTCAATCAGCGAGTGCCATGTGACAAAGAGAGGGAGGGGCCGGCTGATAACACAGTCATCCTCTGCTGCTTCTTCAACGGAAGAGCAACACGTGGAGGAGAGAGACGGACACGGTCTGCCGCGTTGGATAACGCAGTCACGTGTTGCATCTTCAAATGAGTGGGGCCCACATCAGGTATACGCAATTCAACCCTATAACGCAGCAAAACGTTGTGTTTTCGTAAAAACATGCCCATCTCTCTAAATAAAATCTGACACATTCTAATAATCTAATATTTTTTAAAAAAAATATTATTTAAAAAAATTCCCATTATTTTCTCTTTAATTATTTCTATTTAGCATATCATTTTTCTAAATTAATCGGTTGTCATATTATCTCTTGAACTTATTAAAAATGTTAATAATATTTTTTATACTATTAAAAATGATTATTACCAATGGTTGTTGATCTTAATGATAAAAAATTTGAATTTCTTTAAATGAGATCACGGATTTAATTCTTTTTTCACGCATGAAGTGCATATTACTGGGAGAACCGCCTTCATATCCGATTCTTTTTAAAAAAAAAAAAAAAGCTTTCATATAAAAAATGACTATTTATACTATGCATCTGCATTGTTTTCATGCGTTTTTTTTTTTTGTAAAATATTACGAGTATTATTTCTTTTAACAAATTATATATTATCCAATAATTTAATACTCGATTGGTTTCGAGGAAAGAAATATCTTTTTACTGAGTTGCCATGTGACCTCTATAAATTGGCTGCACTATAAAAGAACTGCAGATATTCAAGAATCAGTTCCATTCCACCGGTCTTGCCTCATGTATTTTTATTGCTCACATGCAATCTGTGTTAATAATCAACACAAAAAAGAAATCGAATTTTAAAAAATGCATTACACCGCAAAGCCAACTGCGCTATTTCTTTTTATTCCTGCAATTCAATTCTTCTTCTTTAGCCAATCAACCAAATAATTAAATTACTTCTGCCTCTTTTATCATAATTATCTTAGTATATTTTTTGACTGGATTTTGCTGTTTTGGTCTATAAGATTGTTGAAGATTGACAAAAATAACTTGGGAAAAGTTTTCTTGATCTTGTAAATTACTTGCAATCTCTTTTCATGGCATTAACAACGTTTAGGGTACGGAACATGGGGAGAGACCACATATTGGAATTATTACTGCTTTTCCATAATCAAATAGAAACAAGTGATAGAAAAGAAAATTATTACAGTTAATGCGAATAAATTATTGCTTGAAATAATGTGGTAAAGATAACAATTGCTTGAAAAAAAATAATAAACAGAAATTAAGGGAGTGGAATCTGAGAATCCAAGGCCATGATGGTGCTAAGATTCATGGGAAACATAGAATTGGCAGAGCCAGAGAATAGCTCTTCCACAATCAATCTATTGGCCTTTTCAGACGGATGGAAAGGATCCCAGAATGCATACAGATTTCGATTCGGACACAAGTTTGATGCTACTGTGCACAATCCCAGACCATTGTATGTTCCTTGTCCACAACAGGCAACCGTGGATGTAGTAAACCCTGCAGAGTATGAAATGATTATAAGAATTTGTTCTTTTAACATCGTGTAAGAATATTATTGATAGCTATAAATGTACCAAATGCTTGGGGGTTATTGACGAAATCATTTTGTATTCGTTGTGTGTTTGCACCAATGAAGACAGTTTTTCCAATTTTCTGGTTGAGTTTATTCAGCATTTGAATAAGCTGTGGATTGTACAAGGCGGCAGCTCGCTGAAGTTCAGCTGAGCAGCCGCCATTTGATGATCTTGTGGCTAGTTCTGCCGGAACACAGCCTAGGGGTCCGGTGCCTGTCACCACGATTCGGCGTGCTCCCAGCTTATATAGCTCCTGTAATGTATAATTGTTACATTTTTTTACAATTCAGAGCTGTTTTTTGTCTGAACAGATTAGATGTATTCTATCAGAATTATCATACCATTAATAATTTTTGGTACTCTGAAATGAGAAACTTCACATAATCTGGCAAAGCATATTGGCGAGACCTGGCAGAAAAAGGAACCAAGTAATAGTTGTTCACAAAATCATTGCCGCCAACTGTGATGAGGACTAATGCTCCATTTACGAGTTGATTAGTCTGAGCATCTCCGATTAGAGCTCGAACTCGCTGCTGATATTCTTGAAAGTATTGCAATTGTCTGTACATTCTGATTATGTTTATCTGCCAAATTTAAACATTTTAGACAATAAAGCAATGATAGTATTTGGTTCTATGCATGTACATTGTGTCTGTTTTAAGTTCATTAGGCCAATGCTCGACTCACAAATTGAACTCCAGTGTCATTCAAGATTCCAATTCCAGCAGAAGCAAAATTAGCACCATTAAGTAACGTTTCTCCAGTTAGTTCTGGACTCAGGTATGGCAACACCGGTCGTGACCTGATTCGTTCACCTGGTATTGCATAAAATCCACATAAATATTGATACACGAGACTATGATATCATATTAAGAAAGTCCGGAAATGCTATTATTTCGCAAACAATTAACGATTACTAAGACAAAAAAACCTAACTGATAATGTCTGGAATGTTAAGGCCATTAGAGAAACGGCCTGTGGGACGATGAGTAGGATAATCAATGCCATAAGGTGGAGAATCAGCACGAGCAGTGGTAGCAAGGTAGTTGTTATTGCCACTATCAACTAGCGAATCACCGAAAACAAAGAATGCTCTGGCCTCAGTTTGTGCTAAAAAAAGGCCTAATAGAAGAAAAATGGTGAAGGAAGAAAACGAAGTAGCCATTGACAGGATTCCAATTAAGATTGGAAATTCTGATAAGGCATTGATAGTTAATATAATGGGAGATGGGTTTATATAGCTTGTTGATTTCACTTTTATTGAATGAAAAGGAAGCTATTGCAACTACTTATGGCAGTTTTTAATTCACCTGTAGGCTGTTGCTACACTTCAGTATGAAAAAAGTGAGCTTTTGCAATGCTAGTTCATGTGATAATTAGCTGGTTCATGACTATACATTTTGAATTCTGCTCTGTAATGTTAGTTTCTAGTTGTGATTAATCTTTTTATTTTTTCTACTGCAAAGAAAATAGTAATATTCCATACAAGGAGAATTGCAAGCATTTTTGTTAGGCCATGAATTTGCATACAAAATCAACAGCAAGATACATAACTAAAACTTTGGCCATGAACAATAATAATAATAATATAAATTAGGTAGTGGAATCCAGGGCCAATATGGTGGTGAGATTCATGGGATACATGTAATCAGTGGAGCCAATGAGGATCTGTTGAACAATGTACTTGTTAGCTCTTTCAGAAGGATGAAATGGATCCCAAAATGCATAAATATCTCTGTTAGGGCACAAGTTTGATGCTCTTGTGCATACTCCTAAACCATTATAAGGTCCTTGCCCACAACATGCTTCCTTCGATGTAATAAATCCTGCATATCACCCTCATGCATGTTAGTAACCTGGTAATAGATAAATTTTTCCCACAAAAACCTATTGAAATCGACACATTTTATCCGTCAAATGAAAAATATGCGACATTATGTGACTGTTATTGTATGAAATAAGGGCATTTTCTGTCCATTTTGAAATTTTAATAGGGATAAAAACAATCGAAAAGAAAGGTTTGGTAAAGTTTGATGGAAGAAAAACTAATGTTAACCCTCTATAATGATGCAGGATACTCCACTTGTTATCATTATAAGAAGAATACTAGTTTTATGAAGTTGACTTACCAAATGCTTAATTTTATTATTTTGACAAATCAATCATTTTTATTAATTTTAAGTAAATTTTAATGACCACGAATAAAATTAATCCAAGTTGGCTTACCAAATGCTTGAGGATTGGAGATAAAATCATTCTTGATTCGGCCAGTATTGGCAGCAATGAAAATGTGAGAACCATATTGAGTATTGAGCTGTGAAAGCATTTGAGTGAGTTGAGGATTATACAAAGCCGAGGCCTTCTGAAGTTCAGCAGAGCACTCCCCATTCGAGCTCCTCAACGCCAATTCCGCCGGAACACAGCCCAATGGGCCTGCCCCTGTTACAATTACCCTTCTAGCTCCCAGATCATATAACCTCTAAACCCAACAATTTATTCAATTAGTTTTGTCCATTTAATTTTGAATTAGTTACAAATTTACATTTGAATGTAGTAAAAGAAAATTACCATAAGTAGCTTTTTGTACTCGGAGATGACAAGTTTGACATAATCAGGAAGAGAATACAGGAGAGATCTTATAGAATTAGGTACTAAGTAGTAATTATTAACAAAATCATTACCACCAACTGTTATGAGGACAAGAGCCTCATTAACAAGTTGCTTTGTTTGCTCAGCTCCTATTAAAGCTGCTACTCTTTCTTGATATTCTTGGAAGTACGCAAACTGTTGAGGCATTCTTATTATGTTTGCCTGAAAATTTGCATATATTTCATTATTAATCAATCTATTTTGCTTCAACTTTTGCTAGTGATAATTGCATTATATAGTTTTGACTCTTTAAAATAAAATTCGAACCGTTTTAGCATTTTTAATTCTTAAGATATTTCAATCAAAATAACTTAATGCCTATCGGCTGTCGATTATTATCCTACTTTTAAATATTAGTTAGTAGTAACATTTAGACAGTTCAAGGTTGATCCGAGATCAAACAGTCAAACTGTATATTTATATGCATGATTTAACTTACAAACTGAACTCCAGTGTCATCAAGAACTCCGATTCCAGCAGAAGCAAAATTGGCACCAACAAGGAGCTTTTCTCCATCAAGCTCTGGGCTCAAGTATGGCAATAGCAACTCTGACCCAATATGTTGACCTAATTTGCACACATTATAATTATAATATGTTATTCTGACAGCTAAATACATGCCACATTATAATAAAATTTCTGTTAAAATAATGCAATGAACCCAACTGATGAGGTCAGGAATGTTAAGGCCATTAGAGAAACGGCCAGTGGGGCGATGAGTAGGAAAATCAATGCCATAAGGTGGTGAGTCTGCTCGTGCGGTGGTGGCTAAGTAATTGTTGTTGCCATTGTCAGCCAGTGAATCTCCGAACACAAAAAAAGCCCTGCCCTCAGCTCCCATTGCCATGCCTAGACCTATTAACATTATTAAAGAAACCATAAATTTTGCTGAACTGGCCATGGAATTTTGGTGCCACTCACAAACTATTAAGATTACTATTATATATATAGTGTCCATGTGTATAAATATTATACGTAAGTTCTATATCTAATTGATTTGAAAGGAGATGCAAAATTATAATATTTTTTTTTTCATTTTGCCATGGACAATTTCACAAATAAATTTTTTGAGTCAAATTTTGATAAATAAAAATATTGTTAAGGACTAAAAAATAATGCTACACCAATAATATATGGCTTTTAATTGAGAAAGCGTAGGGCAGGTAGAGGAAAAATATTCTGGGGCCACCCTTTTAAAAAAATAAAAAATAAAAAATCCCCAAGCAACCATTAAAAGAAGACCTATAAGCAAACGAAAACAGTTGAACCTTGAAACACTCTATTCACTGTATTCAGAATCCAAATAATGCTAATCACCTATTGATAGCTGAAATATATGTGTAATTCACGCTTTTAAGTTCATATTTAGTATAAATTTTTATCTGAACGCTGGTGTTATTAAAAATTTAATTATTATAATCAGATAAATTTACTTATAATAATCAGATAATACACTCGTGGATTATAAGGCAATTAGTGGTTCTTTCAACTGAATTCGATTATGAAAATCACATTAACTGATTTAAAAATAAGTATCACCATTAAAGTTTTTATTTTTAACCTAGTCAACTTAAGTAGTGGTTATTTCAACTAAATTCGATACTAGTGGATTTTGCAGTCAGTAAGCACATACATAGTTCTACTACTACAATAAATTTTATCCTTATTCATCAAAAAAAAAACCATGGGTTTATTCATAAAAAAAAAACCATGGGTTAGCTCCTACTGATGTGCGAGCTCTCACCTGAGCTTTAGCCGAGTGTGGGCTGATCTTTTAGGATCCCACATCAGGCAAAGTTCGATGATATATAATGTATGAATTATAAATATGTGATAATAAATTTGCAATTAGCAATTACCTGCATATTCCTGCTATTAAGTCATAAAGTTTGAACCTTTCAAACTCGGTCTGTTAGCTATAATATCTCCCCCTATTTCTATGTCAATATCTCCGCCTATCTCTATGTATCTCTTTTAAATTATTATTAGTTATAGATTGGATCTCTGTTAATATAAAAACAGAGTTATACCTCCTGTAAACAGTGTGAATAAAATATATTGAAACACTCTCTCTTGACATGGTATCAGAGCTCCAATCTTAAAAACAAAATGAGCAACGCAGCCTCTCTCTCATCTTCCTATGCAAATTCTTCTTTCTTTTCTTCTTCAACCCAAATCAATCTGTCTATCAAATTATCAATCAACAATTTTCTCTCTTGGAAAACTCAACTTCTTCCATTACTTAACTCTCAAGATCTTACGAGCTTTATTGATGGCACAAATCCAGCTCCACCAAAAACGATTTTAAGCACTGATAATCCTCCTCAATCCATTCCAAATCCAGAATTCCAAATCTGGTTTCGTAAAGATCAAATGCTCCTTTCTTGGATTCTCTCTTCTCTTACAGAATCTATTTTCCCTTACATCAATGGAGTTACCTCTTCCTATGCAGCATGGACCACCCTTGAAAATACATTTGGAGCAATTTCTCAAAACAAGCAAGTCCAACTGCATATTGAACTACAGGAACTGAAGAAAAATGATCTCTCTATTAAGGATTATCTTCTTAAAGCGAAGTCAATCTCTGATGAACTATGTGCAGCTGGTCATCCAATAGCTCCAGCAGAATTCAATGCCATTATCTTCAAGAACATTGGAGCAGAATTTCAAGGGATTATTAGCAATCTCACCTCTCGACCAACACCTGTCACTTTTGCTGAGCTCCATAGCCAATTGGTTGCTTATGAAATTCTCCTCAAAGCTCAACAGCCTTCTTATACAACCAATTTTTCCTACAAATCACCCATTCTTCCTACCCCAACTCAAGCATCACTTCCTCATTCACAACAGCATAAGCCTTCTCGTCCACCATGGAGGAACAAGTCAAACCAAAAAGGCATCATCTGTCAGATATGTGCTCTCACAAATCATGCTGCTAATACCTGCAGAAAACGCTATCAGCAATTCAATAACTTCCCTCAATACCGACCATCCATGCCCCATTTTCGAGGCAATTCTCCTATGCCATCTGCTTCCCAACATATGTATCCTCATCAAGCTCATGTGGGTTTTCAATCCACACCTCCTTCCCCTTCTTACATAGGTCAATATGCTGGTAGCTCTGTTCAATCTTGGATTGCTGATACTGGTGCAACAGCTCATATTACACCAGATATGAGTAATTTACATCTTCCACAGCAGTATGGTGGTATCGATCAACTCACAGTTGGTGATGGTAAAGGTTTGCAAATCAAACATTGTGGCACATCTTATTTAAATTCTCATTCAAATCAATTCCTTCTATCAAATACCCTTCATGTTCCCAAAATTTCAAAGCCTTTAATATTTGTTCAGCGTTTTTGCATTGATAATAATTGTTTCTTTGAATTTTGGCCATCTTATTTTTCTATTAAATGCCAGAAAACCAAACAGGAGCTTATGAGAGGGCTGAATGATCGTGGCTTGTATCAGTTTTCTTCTTCTTCAGTCAGTCCTTTGGCACTTACTACAGATTCCTATGATGATTGGCATGCAAGACTTGGGCATCCTCATAAAAAGACTGTTCTACAAGTAGCAAAAGACAATAACATCTCTCTTTCTAATAATAAACAGACCTCTACTATTTGTCGGTCTTGTTCATTAGGGAAGCTTGCTAAAATTCCACTAGCATCAGTTGAACATCACTCCTCTCGTCCATTTGAAATATTATATTCTGATGTTTGGGGACCATCTCCAATTCTTTCAAATGTTGGATATAAATATTTTGTTTGTTTCATTGATGATTTCACTCGGTTTTCATGGATTTTTTTCCTTAAGAATAAAAGTGATGTATATGATGTATTTCTTAATTTCAAAGCCTTTGTTCACAACCAATTCCAAACCACTATTCAAGCTGTTCACTCTGATTGGGGAGGGGAATATCAACGTCTTAATAAATTTTTTCAAACCCATGGGATTGTTCATCGTATTGCCTGTCCTTACACACATGAACAAAATGGAATAGCCGAACGAAAAATACGTCATATTGTCGATACGGGTTTAAATTTTTTAGCTCATTGTTCTCTCAATTTTCGGTTCTGGCATTATTCCTTTGATATTGCTGTTGCCTTAATTAATGGTATGCCTACTCCCGTTCTTGACAATCACTCACCATTCTTCCGATTATTTGGTAAAAATCCTAACTATCATGATCTTAAAATCTTTGGTTGTTGTGTTTATCCCTTGCTTCGACCATACCATAACCATAAATTTCAATTTTGCACCAAAGCTTGTGTCTATCTTGGTCCTTCCACCTCTCATTTTGGCCATAGATGTCTTGATCTTGATAAGGATCGAATTTACATAGCTAGGCATGTTAAATTTGATGAACATACATTTCCTTGCCAGCATCTCTCTGCCACACGGGTTTCAAATTCAGACTCAGCAACTCACAAGGATTCTTCTGCATGGCTAAAACTGATTACAAGTCCCCATCAACGGCCTTCTTCATCAGGTATCAACTCTACCTCCTCATCTCTTTTCAATTCAAATTCTCCTTCCTCCTTTTTTGATGATATATCTAATTCTCAAAATCTTTCAAATTTAAATTGTCCCTCATCTAATCAATCCTCCTCACCTACCTCTCTCTCTCTCCACCTACTCGAAATTCAAATCTAAACTTAGTTGTTGATCTAACCTCTTTCTCCTGTCCGCAAAAACCTCCACCATCTACACTTCCTCGTACACACAACATGAAACTTCGCCCATCTACCTTATCCAAACGTACTGCTCTTCTTTCTCTTCCACAACCAGACCAGTCCCTACCTAAATCTGAGCCCAGCAGCTTTACTCAAGCTAATAAATTTTTTGTATGGAAAGAAGCAATGCAGGAAGAATACATTGCTCTCATGGACAATCAGAACTGGACTCTTGTACCCCGTCCCTCTAATCAGCATGTTGTTGGAAACAAATGGGTGTTTCGCATCAAGCGGAGTCCTGATAATTTCGTTGTTCGCTACAAAGCGAGACTTGTAGCAAAAGGTTATAATCAACAATCTGGTATTGACTATGGAGAGACATTCAGTCCCGTTGTTAAAGCTACTACAATTCAGACTATTTTAGCTCTTGCAGCAATGAAGCACTGGAAGCTACATCAAATAGACATTTCAAATGCTTTTTTGCATAGGTTTCTTGAAGAAAATGTCTTTATGGAACAACCTCAAGGTTTTCGTGACTCTGCTCATCCAGATTATGTTTGTCATCTCCAAAGGTCTCTCTATGGTCTCAAGCAAGCACCTAGAGTCTGGTTTCAAAGGTTAAGTTGCTTTCTCTGTCATCTTGGTTTTCAGCCCTCTAAAGCTGACTCTTCTCTATTTATTTTTCGCAATATGGGTCACACTATCCTTATTCTTGTTTATGTGGATGACATTATTATCACGGGTTCTAGTGCTCTGTTAATTGAAAATTTTCTCAACAAGTTGAAGTCTGAATTTTCAGTAAAAGACATTGGTGATCTTCACTTCTTTCTTGGAATTGAAGTTCACACTACTGGCTCCGTCATATACATTCATCAGCAAAAATACATTCGTAATTTGTCGGCCAAAACAGGTTTACAAAATGCAAATGGTTGTCTTACCCCGATGGCTACTTCACCTATTTTGTCTAAAAATGACAGTCCTTTATTTGCTGAGCCTGAACTTTATCGGCAGACAATTGGTTCACTCCAATATGCAACCATGACGCGTCCTGATATTGCTTTTGCTGTTAATAAATTGTGTCAATATATGCATCAACCAACTGCAAATCATTGGACTGCAGTTAAACGCCTTCTTCGTTATTTGAAGCACTCTCTTCATCGTTCTCTATTCTTTTCTAATGATAATTAGGTTGCTTTGCAATGCTTTTCGGATAGCGACTGGTGAGGCTGTCTTGATGATAGACATTCAACAAGTGGGTATGCTATTTATATTGGTAACTCTATTGTTTCCTAGAGTGCTAAGAAACAACCTACTATTGCTCGTTCATCTACTGAAAGTGAGTATAAAGCTCTAGCAAATACCACAGCTGAACTTCTTTGGCTTCGGTCTCTTTTGCATGAAATTGGTTAAGTTTCCTCTAAACCAGCGGTTCTATGGTGTGATAACATTGGAGCCATCTATCTCTCCTCCAATCCAGTCTTTCATGCTCGCACGAAGCACATAGAGCTTGATTACCATTTTGTTCGTGAACAGGTTGCTTTAGGTAATATTCAGATTTCCTTTCTTTCTACAAAAGATCAACTTGGCAATATCTTTACCAAGCCATTGGGAGTTCGTTTGTTTGATCAACATTGCTCCAAGCTGCGACTTCAATCTCACCCACCATTGGCTTGCCGGAGGGTATTAAGTCATAAAGTTTGAATCTTTCAAACTCAGTCTGTTAGCTATAATATCTCCCCCTATTTCTATGTCAATATCTCCGCCTATCTCTATGTATCTCTTTTAAATTATTGTTAGTTATAGATTGGATCTCTGTTAATATAAAAACAGAGCTATACCTCCTGTAAACAGTGTGAATAAAATATATTGAAACACTCTCTCTTGACACCTGCTGCTACAGTAAATCTTATCATTATTCATAAAAAAAAATCGATTTTAGCATTCATGAACTGGGGTTTGATTTAACTCATGGTTATTAAAATCGGATCGGTGGTCGAACCGATTTAATCGCGAACCGATTTAATCGCGAACCGTTGGCTGGTCTGGTTGGTTCAATGGATGAAAACCTGATTGGATAAAAATCGAAAAATACTGTTTCAAACCGCCAAAAAATCGGTTAAATCGGAATAAAACCGGATTAAATGATAAAAACCGGTTTGATTTTAGAAAAACCAACTTTTTGTCCAAAATATTTATACATTATTATTTTTTTGGAAAAAAATAAAATAAAATTATAAATACAAAATAATTAAAATTCAAATAATTTAATAAATTTTTTATGAATAAAATAAAATTTTATAATTTATATTTGAAGAATTTCTTTAAAAATTTATAATTTTTTACTATATTTATCTTAAATTTTTATTATAAATGTTGAATGACTTGAAAATATAGTTTTATTGTTAATGTTTGATGATAAATATATTTTTCTAAACTTTTTTTAATTTTTTTATATAATGATATTTTCATAATATTTATATAAACTTAAAAAATAATATATTTTTTAAAAAATAAAAAAAAATTCAGTTGAATTTCAACGAACTGATCGAACCACGAATTTTTAAGCTCTTTGGTTCGTTATTCGGTCCGATTTTAATAATATTGATTTAACTTTTCAAAAAAATTTTGTTTGCGCCTTGAAGAGGCTTCCTAGAGCCTAGGCTTTTGAAAATTGGCCTAAAAATATCTGAAGTGGCTACGTCCTTGTGATTAAGTTAGCACCAAAACAAAAATACGAGAATTAATTGAGACGATAAAAAGAGACGAAAAAATATATATAAATGTCCCTCATGTTTTTTACAAGGTATTCAAATATTTCAATCATTTGTTTTAGAGTAAAAATATTTTTAATATAATAAAAATTAATGAAAAAATATTCAACTTTCTTCAACTTTGAATTAACGGTATTATCATAATGCGGATGTAATATTAATATAGTCACTTCTTAAATATTTTTTTAATTTTACTTATTAAAAATTTAATTATTGACTTGACAAATTATTGTATTTTTTTACGGTTTTACTTATTGAAAATTTATTTGTTGACTTGATAAAATATGATATATTAAAATCAGATCGATTTTTTCGATAATCGATCCGATCAACTCGATTTTAATTTTTATTTTTAGAAATTTTGATTTGGATTTTAACTTTTAGATATTGGTTAACTGTTAATTTACGATTAACTAATTCACACACACACACACACACACATATATATATATTTGTTTATTTATTTTATTGCTTAAATTTTTTATTTCTCTCTAAAAATTACATAAAATAATATTTTAAAAAGTATTTAAATTATATTTTTATACCTTAATTTTTTAATAAAAAATTTATATAATACTTTAAACTATGTTAAAATTATGACATTCTGCTTAATTATATAAAGTAATATTTATATGAAATAACATAATAACCTTTATATATTATTTTTATTATATACATTTTCTTATATTTTAGAGTTTATATTTTTATATTAAATTTTGTTCAAATTTTTTTTATTTAGAATTAAGCATGCTAATTTTCAGCGATATCAAATTTACTTTATAATATTAACTATTAATTTGTTGAACGTGATTTTTGATTAATATATTATGTTTATTTTGTAATTTTTATTTTAAATTACTTTACACATTTAAATTTGAATTAAATCTTGCTCGATTTGTTTTATAATTGTATGTTATAATAAATTTTATCAGTTAACCGAAAAATATTGTTTAACCAAATCAAAAAATCGAAATTGATATATTTATTAATTTAATGTAACGGACTAATTAATAATTAATGATTTTTAAAAAATCAATATTAATGAATTGATCAATTTTTTTTTTTACTGATGAACCGGTTAACTATTTTATGCTCCCTCTAATGTCAATAACACCTTAGTTCCATTAGTTTAAATTTGATAAAAGTTGCTCATAAAAGAATTTTTATACCGATTTTTATTAAGTTAACAGTATTTTTATTTCAAAATAAATGATAAAAATATTTTAATACTCTTAAAAGAATATGAAAAAACATGAAGAATATATATATATTTCCCTAAAGAGAAATAAAGTGTGGAATATGACTATTCAATGTATTCATGTCCATTCAAAGAAAATGGTCAGCAATATATACAGGCATGTGATTTAGCCCAATCATAGGCAAAAGTTCTGGTTGCTGTAACATGCCCACCCTTTGGATCAGCGAATGTGACTATAGGTCTAAAAAATTCAAATTAAATAGGATCAAATTTATTTGAAAAAATCATAGTCACTCACTCTATACTGTAATTAAAGGCATTCAAATGCAGAGGAAGAGAAGATTGTGATATAATTATGAGATAAATATGATTACATTTTTTTTTACCCTTGTAAACATAGAAACACAACCTGAATTTCCTTGAACAACCATTTTATAGATTTATTAGCAAACTAGAATTAAATTAAGAAAAAGCAAGTAGGTAGCTAGGTCCTGGAATCCAAGGCCAAAATAGTACTAAGATTCATAGGACTCATAACATCAGTGGTGCCCCTTAAGATCTGTTCAGCAATGTAACTGTTAGCTCTTTGAGAAGGATGAAATGGATCCCAAAATACATAAACATCTCTGTTAGGGCATAAATTTGATGCCACCGTGCATAGTCCTAGCCCATTATAGGGTCCTTGTCCACAGCAAGCTTCCTTTGATGTTACAAATCCTGCATTTATTTAACCCATGCCTTTCAATATTCTAAACTGTTATATTATTTAAATTTGAAAATCCAAGCTAAATGAGCATGTTAAATTATCAACATAAGCTTTTAATGAATTTTGAAATGAAAAAGTAGAAAAGCAATCAATTTGAAAATTATTTAAATTTTGGAGATGAAATTGAATGTCTAATGAAAGTGGAAAGGCTTAATTACCATAAGCAGTAGGATTGCTGATAAAATCAGCAGTCATTTTGCCAGTGTTAGCGGCAACGAACACAGCTGAACCGTATTGGTTATTAAGTTGTCCAAGCATTTGAGTGAGCTGAGGATTGAACAACGACGCTGCACGTTGCAGCTCCTCAGCGCACTGCCCATTTGTGCTCCTCATCGCTAGCTCTGCCGGCACACAACCCAACGGACCCGTTCCCGTTACAAGAACTCTTCGTGCTCCTAGATCATATAGCCTCTGATCATACAACATTTTTGGATCAAATTAGTAACATTGACTATATTTATAATTAGAGGTGGTAAAATTTTATTTGATTCATGAATTGTATTCAATCTATTTATAAAAATATGATCCGACTTGATAAGTTTGATCAATTTCGATTTATTATTAGGCAAAAAAAAACAAAAGATTACCATGAGAATCTTCTTATACTCGGAGATGAGATATTTGACATAATTAGGGAGAGAAAATTGACGAGATCTGGCAGAGAAAGGGACCAAGTAATAGTTGTTAACGAAATCATTGCCACCCACAGTAATGAGAACAAGTGCCTCGTTCACCAGTCGCTGTGTCTTTGCTGCTCCTATCAGAGCCGTCACCCTTCTTTGATATGCCTCAAAGTATCCGAATTGCTGAAACATTCTTATTATGTTTGCCTGCAATATCACTTTTCATTAATTATATCATTTTTTTTTTCTAAATTTCATTTATAAAACGGTTCCGCCCATTTTTATCAAATAATAATAATAAATATATTTTTTCTTTGAAGTGAATTATATATAATATTATGTGATTGTTTGTTATCTAAGATAAAATTATTTTTTTACTATTTTAAAACCTTAAATGTCAAAACAAAAAGAAAATGTGGCATTTCTTAACAAGTTAGAAAAGTTCAAATGACAGGGAAATGATGAGAATATTCAAATTAATTATGGAATAAAGACGCCTATAAAATATTAAAAATGATACGAATTCGATTAAATTTTGTCTTTTATTAAAAAATGCCGCTAAACTATTGAAAACGATATTGATTTTCCATAGAGAGAATAAATATATATTATTTTCAAAATTTTGAGGGAAAATATAGATATTTTTATCGATAACACATATAAAAAAAATATCCATATCTACCCCCAAATATTGAATAAGCACAAATTATACCATTTTTAATATTTTCTGGGGTCTTTAAAAAAACATTTTTAATGATAAATTTGACACTTATCCCATTAAATATTAAAAAAAAACAAAATATATGTTCTTGAATGCAAAATTATACTAAAGTACTGCTGTCATGGGAAAACAGTAAGTACATTTTACAATTTTTTAAAAAACATAAATTTGAGTCCCTCGAGAACGAGATACGGTGTGCATATATATGTGGTGTGCATGCATACAAACTGTTGAATCAAATAAATGCATGTGATTCAACGATAAAATGCGTACGTTCGAGATTACTACTTATCTTTTATTTACACAAACAAAAAAGAAAATGCTATTTTGCGAAAGGGACTTAAAAAATTAAAATAAATAAATAAATAAAAGTTAGCATGGTTGATGAGTTTTAATACAATAAGGTTGCTGTCAATTTCAAAAATATTATCAAATGACAAGCTCAAAAAATCCCATCCAAAACCCTATGAATAAAAAAGGAAAAAAAAATAATATTTCACTTACAAACTGAATTCCGGTATCATTAAGAATCCCAATTCCAGCAGAAGCAAAATTGGCCCCAACTAATAGCCTCTGTCCAGTAAGTTCTGGACTTAAGTATGGCAACAGTAAATCTGACCCAATTGCTTGGCCTATACATAAAAATATTGTGTTAGTCTCATCCAGAAAATATTACACAAACATTGTCATGAAAAATTATAATTGAACTTAACTGATAAAGTCAGGAATATTATATCCATTAGAGAACCGGCCGGTGGGGCGGCGGGTCGGAAAATCAATGCCATAAGGCGGGGAATCGGCCCGTGCCGTGGTGGCTAAGTAATTGTTGTTGCCATTATCAACTAGTGAATCTCCGAACACGAAAAAAGCCCTAGCTTCAGCTTGAGGAGCAAGAGCTGGTATTGTGATTGATAGAGCTAAGACTAAAGAAGAAACTATAAATGTAGAAATCTCCATGGTACTGAATATTTGAATAAGAGTGCTCTAATTTAATCAGCCAGAGACTCCATATATAGATACAGAGCAGAAGCTCATCGGTCAATTCAGGTAAGTATACATTTGGCCCACATTTTCAAAAAGTGATCTTCTGCATGAAATTGTTCATGCAAATACAGCTCTCACTCACCTTCATTAATTCGGAAAAAATATCTAGCAACACAAGAAATAAATCGAGGGGTTGTAACAATCTGTTGTTCACCACTGCTAGCAATTTTGATCACATAAAATATAATAATATTAATGAATTTTTGTTTTAAATATTTCGAGGGTCAAAATATTATTTATGAAAAAAAAATTATAAGTTTTTATCAAATATATATAAAATAACTTTTATTACTTTACATATATAGTAGGAATTAATTGTTTGAATTAATCCATAAAATTTCAATTTAAACAAAAAAAAAATGCATGTGCAAACTAAAATTAGAGATATGATATTGATGAAGACAGACAATTGAATATTGACTTATATAATTTAGAAAGTGAACAAGTCATTTAATGCTGGCAAACTTTTTGCAACTTTCCTCAGTTCTCATCAAATCAATGAGTTGGATCCAGCTTTATTCACCATTGAATTCCTAATCTTCCATTACAGTCTTTATCGTGTGCATTATAAAGTTTATAATTATATAAGTATTTAAAGGGACAGTTTAACACTAAATCATTCATTTTATACTATTAGATTAACTGGGATTACATGAAAAATTGAAGAAAGTTTATCCTAATGTTGTGAATATGGAATTAATTGGTGAAAAATTAAGGGTGCGTTTGGTAAGTTGTAGGTTTTCAATTTTTTATTTTTTAAAATCTAAAAATTATTTTCAATTTTTATTATTTATTTTTTAAAAATTTATTTCATAAATTTAAAAACAGTATCATACTTTTTAATTATTCAAATTTAATTAGTCATGTATATTATGATAATAATTTTTGTCGCGATAGCAATAAAAACGGTGGTGGCAGAAGCGGTGGTGGTGGCAGCAGTAGTAGTTTGATGGTGGTGGTGGTAGCGACAATGGTGGCAGCGGCGACAGTAGCAACGGTGATAGCGGCAACAGTAGCAATGGTGACAGCGGCAATTTGATGATAGTGGCAGCAGTGTGGTGGTGGTGATAGCAGCAGTAGCAGCAGCATGATAATTGTGGTGTTTGCAGCAGCGATAGAAATGATGGCAGCAACAGCAATAACGGTGGTGTGGTGGTGGCAGTAGCGATGATGACGGCGGTAGGACGGCAACAACAACGGTGGTGATGATCGCAGTGTGGTGGTGGCTGGTGGTGATAGCAATAGCGATGGAGGTAAGATTATGGTAGTGATAGCGGTAGTGATAATAAAGATAAAATAATTAAATTGTTCATAAAAATAAAATTATAATGAAATTTTTTTATTTTTGTTTTCAGTATGAAAAATACTTTTTAAAATTTTTGTAGAAATTAAAACAGAAAAAATATGCTGAATATGTTTTGATTTTATTAAAAAAAAAACCCAAAAACCAAAAATAAAATTCTTACCTAACATACCCTAAAACAATTAATAGTCAATTAGTTTAACATGTGATGAAAATAATCATTTTTTTTTTTTTGAAAATGTCAGGTAGTTGATTTCGTTAATTAGCAGTCAAAATAGAAGGAGAAGTGTCCTAATCCAAAGAAAATCACCAATAGAGCCCCTTCAATTTGATAAGAAAGCATTGCCACTAATCGAAAGCATCTCGAATTTATCTAGGTTATCCTTGAGTTCTACAATGTTTAGTTCTCTTATTTTCATAATATTTATCCAAAAATGTGATTAATCTTTTGTGAGATTTATATATATTTATGAAATACAAATAATTTTTTTATGATATAGAATATTATTATCGTTTCAAATGATAAATAAATCTGGAAATATGATTGTTAGGAAATAAATATTTCTGATTAATTAGCAAATAAAATGCAGGCAATCCATTAAAGAGGGAGGAACAATGCTTCGGTCGAACTTTTCCAGCTTTTGAATGCTTCATTTGTTTTCGATTAATTGTTTTTGACTTCTAACCACCCCGCTGTTTTGTTGTTGATAAATCTTAATTATTTTTAGTTCAATAATAATCATTGTTGTATTTTTTCCATTATTGTACTGCCACCTTATATTTTTTTTTCCTCTTATTTTAATCATTGACTTATTATTTGCGCTGAAAATTCGGCCTCAACAAAATTTATACACAATTTATTTAATTTTTATATTCGCATTGCTAAACTAAAGTTAATTTCATAATTACTTTCGAAATTAATACTAATGCATTACAGTGAAATAGTTTACTTGTTTTTGCATAGTTTTTTCAAAGAATAGACATAATATCTAATTATGATTATAAATATTATTAAAAAAAAATCAAATTCGTTGTCTCTCTATTTTTAAAAATATTAGAACTGTTGATATGATTAACAATGTTTCCACTCCTAATGCTCGGAGTCTTTATCTTCTAAAGGATAATAAAGCCGTTGTTTCTTCATTGTTGGTATTTTTCTATTGTTCATGTTCGTGGAAAAGTCAATTTCGGTGCAGACTACCTCTACCATTTTGCTTGCAATTTCTCTCCGGGTCTCCATTTATTGCCCAGTCCTCCCAATGATGCAGTACTCGGCTGCTACATGATTTGTTTCGCGTTACTTATGTTGGGGAATTTGTTTTTATAAACTTTTACTCACCTTCATTAACTAATGACCCACGCTATTTTATCATTTCATTAAGGGTTAATTTTATTCATAATCACCGAATTTATGTCTAATCATCTAAAAATAACTGACTTATTTTTCGTAACTTAAATATTATTGAACTTATCATCTTGTTGCAGAAAAATCATATTGATCGGTTTTCGACTATAATTTTTGTTAAAATGCTAATATGGCACGTCACACCATATGTCTGGATATATCTGGCACAACACTTCAGTAGTCACGTCACCGGAAGATATCACGTGCATCCATATATATGACGTGATATATGATGTAGCCTATTCCGATGATGTTGTCGTGTCATGTGCGTCCGGATATATGACGTAACGTGTAATGTCAGTATTTTGGCAAAAATTATCGTCGAAAATCGGTTAAAATAACTTTTCTGTAAAAAAAGTGATAAGTTCGATAACATTTAAATTACAAAAAATAAATCAGTTAATTTTATACTATTCGACATAAGTTCAATGAGTACAAATAAAATTAATTCTTTCGTTAATGGTCAGCTTCCTTAACCATTCCAACGTGTCCTTTGTGGTCTTTGTAGATAACGTTTGGTTGGTTATTGGTATCGAACGTAGATCTTATTTCCCATAACTAAATCATATATATATATATATATATATATATATATAGGTGCCGCTATCTATATATAGATTATAGACTATGGACTACTTTTCTTTAATAATAATAATAATAATAATAATAATAATAATAATAATAATAATAATAATAATAATAATAACGACGACGACTTAACATATATTATAATATGACCATAGTAAGAGGTAAAAAATAGGTCTTGGCTACCATTCCCTCTAACTGAATGATGCATGTTGCATTTAACAGTTATAATTCAGCATATTATATATACTATGATAATACAATGAGCTAGATTCCGAAGTTAATCCATCGTATATAAAATTACATATTATAAAAAAAATAAATATGCTATTAGTATCATCGTACTTTTTTTTAAATATGTGTAATAACATGTCCTTTCCTTCTCAAAATTAGATGGACCAACAAATGTTGTTAATGAATGTGTTTTTTTTTAAAAAAAAAAAGTCAAAGAGTTAATATAAATTTCAATAATTGTTGTCTTAAATTAACTCGCACAACAAAAAAAATATCTTCTCTGCCAAGAAATGTTCGCCACTACTAACAGTTTCAAAAATATATATTAAAATTATATCATAAGATATTTACAACAAAAATTTCATTATCGAACTTTTCTTTCTAAAATTAGTGACAAATTCGTTTCTTTCTAAAAAAAAAACAAAAAATAAAACTATGCCAACTACTCTGCAATAATCAGGGTAAGCAAATGCAAGCTCTAATTAACACTGTTGGAGAAACAGTTGAACAACCCCTTACCCATATTGATATGTTTTTCAATATCAATTTACTATTTTCCACCGGTTTTTGAGGCCAATTATTTTTCTTTTTTTGTTTTGCTCCAGTACTTCAATTTCATTTCCCCACAATTAGTTAAGGACAATACCCAATTTAATGTTGCAATTCCAAAACTTTTAGTCGGTACACATCCTCCCATATATATTTTTCCTGCTTAAATGTGGAACATTTTGACGACAAATGTGTGTCTCAATTGGACCCAAATTTCATATTGAAGTTTCCTCTTATTTTCATTTTTTCCAATTTCGTGAGGATCAATATAATTGCTTGAGGTTTTTTTTTTCTTAAAAAAGAATTAATTTGCAAATTGAATCTTTTTCGCTAAATCTAGCAAATAAAGAGAATTATATATATAAGCTCGCTAATCTCACTCACAGTTGCCTCAAAATGGTAGTTGAAACATCATTTTCTAATCAAATAGACATTCAAGAAAAGTTAAAAATTGTAATCAAACCATTGGATCGATGCAAACTCCATCACACTCTAGTTTTCCAAATTTTTATATTTTAACATGAGATAATGAACAGTTTCTCAATAGCCACTAATATCGCGTTATACGGCAAAATTTATTTTTAATTGAATATTTTAATTTCTGAAATTGTTTACATTAGTTTTTAAAATTTTTACAATTTTTCACATTAAAATTCTTTAGAAACAAATGATGCTACTTTTAACAATAATTGAAATACATGCGTATTAATACCGTTAATGACGGACTGTGTGTCATCTTATATTAAAGTTTATAGATCTAATCAAGCTCTAAACTCTAGTTTTCCAAATTGTTGAGAATTTGGATTAATTATTAGTGATTGTAGGTCTTTGGTTGCATCTTTATTTAATATACATTTCGGATTCGTGAAAATATTTTTTGTCTGATCTTATGTTGTGGGAATCTTCTCCTCCTTCTTGTATTGTGCCTGCTCTTTTGGTAGATATATCCTCTTAATGAAACTATTCTTATTTCAAAAAACAAACCATATTATTTTTTAATTAATTAATATAAAAAATAATAACAAATATATAAATATATTTGAAATATTAAAATAGATGTAAAATGGTAAAAGTGAATTAAATAGATTTTTGAATTCTAAAAAATGCATTAATTTTTTTTAAAAAAAAAGCGACATTTGAAGTGAAATGAAAAAATTCTCGAAAACAATTGACCGTCATTTATGAAAAGAAGAAATTGGTTAGCAGTTATGGGCATTTAATTTGACAAAAATACTATAATTGCCACTCAAATTTTAGAGTATGGTGTGGGGACTTTTCAAAGATCAGGTTCAATGCATGTGAATATTAAATTGGACTGCCATTTATATCAAATAAATAATTATTTTCTTTACTAATTAATGTCGGTTAATTTTTTCTAAAAAAAGAACAAGTTGATTTGCATGTGAATAAATGAAAATACTCTCTGCATTTTTTTTATTAGTCATTTTTATTATTTTTATCAAGATTAAGAAATAATAAATATATTTAAATTTAGTATTAAATTACGTGATCAATACTAAATTATCAAATCTGATTGATTCTAATTTTATTGAAAAAAAATAAATTGAAAAAGCAAATTAAAGTATATTAAAAGTTTAAAAATAACAGATAAATAAAATATGAATTTCACTCAAAAATAATAGATAAAAAAAAACGGAGGAAGTATTGTTTATGCAATGTTAAACCTTTTCTTTTTCTCTATCTATTTTTATTTCTTGGGCTTTTTTAAGAGTAATTTAAAATTTAAATTAAAAAAAAACAAAATGCATATAAATAAGAATTGGATTCCTCAAACATTTACTCAAATGATGCAACAATCTCATATAAATATTGGAACCGATTATTGAAGAGAGATGGATTTTAGCCAAATGCTAACCCATCAGCCAACACATATATAACATATTTTAAATCACCCACTAAAATTTAATTGGCACTTAGGGCTTAAAAAAAAAAAGAAAAAGACAAACCCACCCAAAGCAAACAAGAGACGACATGGAAATAAAGAATTTGGATAAATAGGAAATTTTAGATCCTAGAATCCAATTGGATGATGGTGCTGAGATTCATTGGGGACATGTATTTGTTGCCTCCGGTCAAAATTCGCTGAACAACGATTCTGTTAGCTTTCTCAGATGGGTGAAATGAATCCCAAAATGCATAGATGTCTCTGTTAGGGCACACATTTGATGCTATTGTGCACAATCCAATCCCATTGTAGGGTCCTTGCCCACAGCATGCTATCTTTGATGTCACAAATCCTGTTAATTACATATTCAATAATTATATGCCATCACATAATTACCCTAATAATGTAATGCTATCGGTTCAATTTATTCGGTCTGAACCGAACAAACTGCATTTATCATTAAAATAGACGTACCATAAGCTTGTGGATTAGTAATGAAGTCCATGTTCATTTGATTAGTATTAGAAGCAATGAAGACATCAGAGCCAATTTCAGAATTGAGTTGATTAATCATTTGAACAAGTTGAGGATTAAACAACCCAGCTGCTCTTTGCAGTTCAACCGAGCATTCGCCGTTTCTGCTCCTCATTGCTAGTTCTGCTGGTACACACCCTAAGGGTCCTGTTCCTGTCACCAATACTCTTCTTCCTCCCAGCTCGTATACTCTCTGTTTTTCCATTTTTTTTATTTATTAAAATAAATAATCTAATCAAAAACATCTCACTTAATCATTTAGTACATTGGTGGTTCTCTTCCGTCATTGTTTACTGGGAAAATGTGCTTTGTACGTTATCTTCTTTTTTTTTTCTGATTTAATTGGTGTATTTTCTGCCATATCATTCATTTCTTAAAATGGAGTGAATTAATTTAAGTTCAATTTTTAGTTATTACTCTTGTTGTCGAAATTCGATTTACGTATTTAAAGTGAGTCTCTAATGAATAATTTATATCAGTTACATTCAATAATTGATTGCTATATTGTTTTCGTCTCACTTTAAAAAATTATGTTCTCTATTTTACTTTATCTCAATTTAAATATCTTTTTCGAAATTTAAAAAATAAATTTACATATATATTCATATTCATTATACACTTTATTAAATATTTATCTTTTTATCACTATTTACTTTTAACTAAAATTAAATAAAATTTTTAAAATATAAAAAAATATTTTTATCAATTATTACAATTTTATTTATAAAATTGAAATATTTTAATTATTTTGTTTATTTTCATGAAAAATAAAAAAATTACCTTTTAAAGCGAGACAAATGAAATATTATTTATATTAAAAAGTATATAATATTTCCTATATATATTTCACTAAACGTGATAACTTTTATATTTTTACACAAATCAAGAAAATTATCAATTACCATCAATTTTATAAAATATTGATTATAATTTTATAATATTTTATAAAATATCCTTTTACTAATTTTATATGATTATATATCATCACCCTTTTAAATATTTCTTTTCATATATATAGATAAAATAGAAAAATATATAATTAATAGTTATTGGAATTTGAAAATTATCATTTTGAAAGGATGTAGTGCCAAATTATTACTAGTATAATAGAGGTGAAGATGATGAAAAGGGGTGCATAAAGTTAATGAATTTGATACAAGGCTTTAATGAGAAAATCAGAAATCAATATGTTTGGCCTCTGGGTGGCTGTATAGGGCCTTAAATATACACACAAAACCCATCCGCCTCTTTAAATTGGAGAGTAAATGTGTATGCCACCTCCACACACATTGCTTTTAATTTTCCTCCTACTCTTTTTAATTTTGCAGTGAACATGTCGCAACACTACACTTGAATGTCTTGATGCAAAAAAAAAATTAACTGTAAATTTCATTCTTAAAAGAAATAGTAACTACGTACTTGTAAAACTTTGCGATATTCAGAAATGAGGTAAACAACGTAATCCGGGAGAGAGAACTGGCGAGATCTAGCAGAAAATGGCACCAAGTAATAATTGTTGACGAAGTCATTGCCCCCTAAGGTCATCAGAATAAGTGCGCCGTTCACCAGACTTTGTGTCTGTTCTGGTCCAATAAGGGCACTTACCCTTTGCTGGTATTGTTGAAAGTATTCCAATTGTTTGTAAATTCGGATAATGTTTAGCTGCATTCATTATTTAATTAAGTGGTAATTAATTAGTGTTACAGGAAAAAACAAAACAAAATGCGTTTACATTTACCCAACTCACTTAATTTCTCTTCACATTACTATATAATGAAATAGACATTTTAAAATCGACCTTATTCTAAACAATATTATTTTATTAAAAAAAAAATTGGACTTACGAATTGAATTCCAGTATCATTAAGTATACCAATTCCAGCTGAGGCAAAATTTGCACCAACAAGTAGTCTTTCTCCTGTCAACTCGGGGCTCAAGTATGGCAATGTGGGTTCTGACCCAATGGCCTCACCTTATATGCCATAACCATTTAAAAGTTTTAACACTACCAACCAACTATAGATAAAAAATAAAAATAAAATAAACTTGAAATTGAAATTGAAATCCTACTTATAAGATCAGGGATGTTAAGGCCATTAGAGAAACGGCCGGTAGGTCGACGAGTCGGATAATCGATCCCATAAGGTGGAGCATCGGCCCGAGCAGTGGTTGCGAGGTAGTTGTTATTGCCATTGTCAACAAGAGAGTCACCGAAGACAAAGAAAGCTCTAGCCTCAGCTAGAGAAGCAATGACAGCCAATGTTAAAGCTAAGACTAACATTATCAAGCATGAAATGTTGGCCATTGCAAGAAATCTTAGAAAGATTGTTACGTTTGGAGTATGATGAGAAGGGTAAGGATGGTCTGTATTTATATATAATATATATTGACCGCCCACATTAAAGTCTGGTTCTTCCACCGGGGAGAGATGATAGCTCAGGGACTGCTGCTACAAGTAGTAGTAGTACAAGTAGTTCCAGTTAGTAAATATGCAAGATTCATTTTACTTATTCTCCACATTCTTTTATAAATTATCACTATATATTTATATATAATATATATATTGCATTGGCAATGGAAAATGGTACTGACGTTATCTTCAATTATTTTAACATATAATAAACAATTTGCAGTTCATTTTCATCTAACCAGAGAAGTGAGTAACATATGAAACTGGATAATACAATACATATATATATATAGTTTTATTTACAGATAATATGATAAAGGTTGCTTGAGAAGTACTAATATTTCCTTCCCTATTTGTGGTTATGGATTATCTAGTTTAATGGCACTACGAAATTCTGAAAGCTTAGTTAAAAGATCTTTTTACATTTCAGTGTATATAGGGCAATTGATGGTGATGGATTAGATGCCTAATTTCAAAAAAGAAAAACAATATTAAAGCAAAGACGTCAGCCCTTCATTTTCATTTGGGCATAATTGCAATTTAATCAGACATAGATCCTCCAATCAACATCACCACCAAAACTAATTATGGATTGATTGACTGATTGATGAGGAAATTTGATTGGGATTTTTATAATTAATTATTCCTAACTTGATGTATCCATTTCTTTGTATAAATAACTAATATATCTATATGTGCATGTAATTGCCTGAAACATTACGCTTCGGTGGACCAAGAAAATGATATTTATGTTTTATATATGTGTCAATCTTTCTATTAAGGAAAGAAATTTCTGAGATTAATATTGGCTTGATTGCTCGTGTACACAAGATACTTGTCCCAGTCTACATGTTTTCCGAAAAATTTCAGTTCTTGTAATCACTAATTCTGGCATCAGAATCTCTCTGCCTCAACCTTTGTTATTTATGTTTGATGCATACACCTCTATTTTATGGCTTATTTTATTTATATTTTAAATTTTAATCTACCATAATTAGGTATACTTTTGTTTTTTTTTAATCATCCGGTATCCGAACTCCACTAGATCGATTAAATTCGGATTCGAAGCGTCGTTGCAGGTTAAGGTTTCTTGCTCATTCCCATAGGAGGTATTAAAAATTGATCCTGAGACATCTCACTGCTTGCCTAACTTGCATCGCCACCAAGTCATCACCCTATGGATAGGCATATTTTTGTTTGTGCTTCCACTTATACTGATTTTTTTTAACCAATATCGATATTACATGGACGATTTAAATATCGTAGAGTGCATTATAAGCTTTGAAAAGTCAATTATATTATACGTATATTATTTATTATTAACTAATTGAATTAACAGTTATGAAATATTAATTAATGGCTTGATTCATTTAACATAACATGATCAAATATTATTTAAATGCACTCAACTCTACTGTACAAAATTTTCAAAACTCGCACGTGTACATATATCTTTCAATACATTAATTTAATTATAAGAGTTTTTTTTATCGTAAATCTGCCGAAATTCTTTCTTTTAAAATGATAAGAATTGTCAAACTGTCATCAATTTCAAATTAATATAATGTGTTGGAGATATTTCCAATTATTGAAATAATGAATTATAAAATTCCATGTAATTTTGAGTCAGAATTGTTTACTTTAATTAATATTTATTTGTTTATTCTTCTCTCCAACTGGATTATATAAAACAAGCAGAAACACAAATTTCCACCTAACACGGATTACAACATATCATACCACAAAAAAAAAAAGAAAAAAAAGTATATATATATATATATATATATATATATATATATATATATATATATATATATATATATATATATATATATATATATATATATATATATTTTATTTAGTAGGATTTGGATGACCAGATCCTCCTCTAAATAATTAATGCATTGAATGCAGCAGCCAAATTAGGCACGACCTGTTGAATTGGTGGCTCCTCCACCAAAAAGAAAAGTCAACTTTGGTTGGCTTTACTGTACAAACAGTATTTTTTGCACAGTAATTTTAAATTCCCACATCGAAAGAATTTGAATTTGTAATAGGATTTTTCTATTGTAAATTTAGCCCACCTCCTTTAGGTTTAAGCATCCCAAAATTGCCTATCTTTCCTAAAGGCTAATTCTCTCTCTCTTTTGTAATATTTCACTTGTATTATTTCTTTGAAATAGTGAAATATAATTTGGTAGTGTTCGAGGACGTAGGCATAATTGGCTGAACCTCGTTAAATTCTGGTGTTCTTTATTTGTCTATTTAATAGCTATTGTCGGGCATATTGTTAGTGAATTATTGTGCTGTTAAATTACTTAGGAAAATTCTGTCTAAGGAGATTGGGTTTTAAGTGGGACCGTTTGTGACCCCTCCAGTCTTTCCTGGGAATTTTACCATATGTGATTTTCAGTACAACTATTTACGCTTTATTCACCTGTGCAGTAGTGCTCTTGGTGAATTCGCTATTGGTAACCTGAGCTTCCGCAACAATTGGTATCAGAGCCAAGATTCTGTCTTAGTATGCTCTGTGGTTGCAGCGTAGTCTGATCTTCCACATCAGAAAAGATTTTTCTTGGGCTATTGGCGTTCCGCATTGACAGCTATTGAATAGTAATTGTAGCAGAAATGACAAATCCATCCACGTCAACTTCTTCTTCCTCGTCCGTTTTGGCGAGAAATGCGATGGCAAATGCAAGAGTGGCGGTGGAAATTTTTGATGGTACGGGTCATTTCGGCATGTGGCAAAGTGAGGTTCTAGATGCTCTCTTTCAGCAAGGTCTAGATATTGCCCTTGAAGAAAAGAAACCAGAAGATGTTGATGAGAAAGAATGGAAGACTCTTAATCGTTTGGCGTGTGGTACAATTCGTTCGTGCCTTTCTAGAGAGCAAAAGTATGCTTTCTCAAAGGAAACTTCTGCAAGTAAATTGATGAAGGCACTGGAGGAGAAATTTTTGAAGAAAAGCAGTCAGAATAAGCTCCACATGAAGAAAAGATTGTTTCGCTTCAATTATGTTCCTGGTACCACAATAAATGATCACATCACCAGTTTTAATCAGTTAGTTGCTGATTTATTGAATATGGA
Source organism: Excoecaria agallocha (assembly GCA_037975025.1). NCBI lineage: Eukaryota > Viridiplantae > Streptophyta > Magnoliopsida > Malpighiales > Euphorbiaceae > Excoecaria > Excoecaria agallocha. The sequence goes on from CM075808.1 coordinate 66,139,345, forward strand.
TGTGACATTTGAAGATGAGGATCTGGCTTTGATGTTGTTGGGATCCCTTCCTGAGGAGTTTGAGTTTCTTGAAATGACTCTACTTCATGGGAAGGCTGCTGTGTCTCTTAGTGAAGTTTGTGCTGCCTTGTATAGTTATGAACTGAGGAAGAAGGATAAGAAAGAAAGCACAAGTGGAGCTACAGAAGCTCTAGTAGTGAGAGGTCGGTCGCAGAGCCAGACTAGAGGAAAGAAAGGAAGATCGAAGTCTAAGTCCAAATTGGGCAAAGATGAATGTGCCTTTTGTCGAGAAAAAGGGCATTGGAAGAAGGATTGTCCTAAGCTGAAGAATAAAAGCAAACCTGACAAGGGAAAGGCTGTTGCAGATTCAAATGTAGCTGAGTATAATGATGAAGACTCAGATTATTCACTTGCTGTTACACCATCAACTAGCTCTTCTAGTGTATGGCTGATTGATTCAGGCTGCAGTCATCATATGTGTCCCAATCGGGATTGGTTCTTTGAATTTAAAGAACTAGAAGATGGAGTTGTTTATACAGCAAATGATGTCCCTCTCACCACACATGGGATTGGTTCCATTCGTTTGAAAAATCATGATGGATCAATAAGAATCTTAAGAGATGTTCGTTATGTGCCCAGTTTGTCAAAGAATCTTATTTCCATGGGAGCTCTAGAAGAAAAGGGTCTCAAGGTGGAAGCAGAATATGGAGTGATGAAGATAATCTCTGGTGCACTTGTGGTATTAAAGGGAATTCGGAAGAATAACAGATTGTATCACTATCAAGGTACTACTGTTATTGGTGCAGCAGCAGTGGCTTCTAGTGATGAGAAGGAGTTAGAAGCAACCAGGTTATGGCATATGCGCTTGGGACATGCAGGTGAAAAATCCTTGAATCTCTTGTCGAAACAAGGATTATTGAAAGGTGTACAGACTTGCAAATTGGATTTTTGTGAGCATTGTGTCAAAGGGAAAAAGACAAGGGTGAAATTTGGAACATCAATCCATGATACCAAGGGTATTTTGGACTATGTTCATTCTGATGTGTGGGGACCTTCTAAGACGACTTCTTTGGGAGGAAAACATTACTATGTGACCTTTGTTGATGATTTTTCCCGGAGAGTTTGGGTGTATACTATGAAGACTAAGGATGAAGTGCTAGGAGTTTTCCTCAAATGGAAAAAGATGGTGGAAACACAGACAGGCCAAAGGATCAAGCGTCTTCGTACAGATAATGGCGGAGAATATAGGAGTGATCCATTTATGAAGGTGTGTGAAGATGAAGGCATTGTCAGACACTTCACAGTCAGGGATACACCACAACAGAATGGGGTGGCAGAACGTATGAACCGGACATTGCTGGAGAAAGTTCGGTGTATGTTGTCCAATGCTGGGTTGGGCAGAGAATTTTGGGCTGAAGTTGTTACATATGCTTGCCATCTCGTTAATCGCTTGCCATCTAGTGCTATTGGTGGTAAAACGCCATTGGAGAAATGGTTTGGAAAATCTGCTACAGATTATGATTCCTTATATGTATTTGGTTCCACTGCATACTACCATGTAAAGGAATCGAAGTTGGATCCACGTGCAAAGAAAGCAATTTTCATGGGGATCACCTCTGGTGTGAAAGGATATCGACTTTGGTGTCCAGAGTCAGAAAATAATCTTCAGCAGGGATGTTACCTTTGATGAATCTACCATATTGAGAAAGGTGACAACAGAGCAGACAGATGGTACTCCAAAACAGGTGGAGTTTGAAAGCAAAATTGTTCGCCCAGCAAATGATGAATCAGATGAAGAAACTCCTATGGTAGATGAGGAGTCAGATGAAGAAGAGGTTTCAACCCAAGAACCTCTACAGCAACATGAATCAATTGCATTAAGTAAGCCAAAGAGGACAATCAAAAAGCCTGCTCGCTATGTTGATATGGTGGCTTACGCATTCCAAATTGCAACAGATGACATTCCTACCACTTATAATGAAGCAGTCAAAAGTTCAGAAGTAGAGAAGTGGAGGAAAGCCATGAATGATGAAATGCAGTCCCTTCATAAGAATCAGACGTGGAAGCTAGCTAGTCTCCCGAAGGGAAAGAAGACAATTGGATGCAAATGGGTATATGCAAAGAAAGATGGATTTCCTGACAAGGATGATGTTCGCTACAAAGCAAGGTTGGTAGCTAAAGGCTATGCTCAAACGGAGGGAATTGATTATAATGAAGTTTTTTCTCCAGTTGTAAAACATTCCTCCATTCGAATTTTATTGGCTTTGGTAGCACAATTGGATATGGAACTAGTTCAGTTGGATGTAAAAACTGCATTTTTACATGGAGACTTGGAGGAGGAAATCTATATGGTTCAGCCCGAAGGATTCAAAGCTGCTGGAAAAGAGAATATGGTGTGTAAGCTTGAAAAATCGTTGTACGAATTGAAACAATCTCCGAGGCAGTGGTACAAACGATTTGATAAGTTTATGATAGGGCAAAAGTACACAAGAAGCAAATATGATCATTGTGTGTATTTGCGCAAGCTACAAGACGGATCCTACATATATCTTCTTCTTTATGTTGATGATATGTTGATAGCTTCCAAGAGTCTAATAGAGATTGAGAAGTTAAAGACTCAGTTGAACAGGGAGTTTGAAATGAAGGATCTAGGTGAAGCCAAGAAGATTCTCGGTATGGAGATAAGTAGAGATAGAGAATTGGGGAGACTTTGTTTAACTCAGAAACAGTATCTGAGAAAAGTACTAAAGCGTTTTGGCATGAATGAAAAGTCAAAACCTGTTAGTACTCCTCTTGCTCCTCACTTCAAGCTCAGTGCATCTTTATCTCCAAAGAATGAAGCAGAACGGGAATACATGGCAAAAATACCATATGCAAATGCTGTTGGTAGCTTGATGTATGCTATGGTATGTACAAGGCCCGATATTTCACAGGCAGTTGGGGTTGTGAGCAGGTATATGCATGATCCTGGAAAGGAGCATTGGCAAGCTGTGAAATGGATTCTACGGTATATTCTGAACACCGTAGATGTTGGTTTGGCATTTCAGCAGGATAAGCAAGATGGTCAATGTGTAGTTGGATATTGTGATTCCGACTATGCTAGTGATTTGGACAAACGGCGTTCAACTACTGGTTATGTGTTTACTCTTGCAAAGGCACCAGTTAGTTGGAAGTCTACTTTACAGTCAACAGTTGCTTTGTCTACTACAGAGGCAGAGTACATGGCAGTTACAGAGGCTGTGAAGGAGGCAATTTGGCTTCAAGGATTGCTTGGTGAATTAGGGATTCAACAGAAGCACATTAAAGTGCATTGTGATAGTCAGAGTGCTATCCTATTGGCAAAGAATCAAGTTTATCATGCAAGGACGAAGCATATCGATGTTCGTTATCATTTTGTACGAGAGGTTCTGGAAGAAGGTGGAGTAGCAATCCAGAAGATTAGGACCACTGAGAATCCTGCTGATATGTTGACAAAGGTAGTGACTGCGGTCAAGTTGCAACATTGTTTGGACTTGATCAATATTGTTAAAGGTTGAAGTTGGGCGCTTTGAAGCGCATTCGGTGACACTACTAAAGTTGTGTTGTGAGAGATTTGAAGATGTGGAGTTCGCCAAGGTGGAGATTTGTTGAATTGGTGGCTCCTCCACCAAAAAGAAAAGTCAACTTTGGTTGGCTTTACTGTGCAAACAGTATTTTTTGCACAGTAATTTTAGATTCCCACATCGAAAGAATTTGAATTTGTAATAGGATTTTTCTATTATAAATTTAGCCCACCTCCTTTAGGTTTAAGCATCCCAAAATTGCCTATCTTTCCTAAAGGCTAATTCTCTCTCTCTTTTGTAATATTTCACTTGTATTATTTCTTTGAAATAGTGAAATATAATTTGGTAGTGTTCGAGAACGTAGGCATAATTGGCTGAACCTCGTTAAATTCTGGTGTTCTTTATTTGTCTATTTAATAGCTATTGTCGGGCATATTGTTAGTGAATTATTGTGCTGTTAAATTACTTAGGAAAATTCTGTCTAAGGAGATTGGATTTTAAGTGGGACCGTTTGTGACCCCTCCAGTCTTTCCTGGGAATTTTACCATATGTGATTTTCAGTACAACTATTTACGCTTTATTCACCTGTGCAGTAGTGCTCTTGGTGAATTCGCTATTGGTAACCTGAGCTTCCGCAACACGACCAAGGTTACTTTTGCTTCGTAGGAAAATAAAGTCAAGGGGTTTCCGATGTTACGGAATTAATATCTGAACTAAAAAACAAATCCCCTTTAATAAAAATGAAATTATTGATTTAAAATACTCCCAATTTACGAAAGTAATTTTGTTTTGAATTTTTCAGACTCACAAATTGATCAGCCATTTGTATACTGACATCTATAATCAATTTTTCATTTCACTCTCCCCCACATAATTTAATCTATTATTCATAATAAGTATTTAAAGCTTGCTATGAATTAATTTCCGACAAATTACTCTTCAAATATCACAACAAATTATACGGTGTTTTTACATGATAAAAAATCACACACACCCGAATTTTTCTTTTCAAGAGACATGTTGTATTTTAATTACAATCATAAATGTATTGAAATTGACCGTATGATTTTACACATGCATATTAATTGCTTGCTTTTATCACTTAATTTTTCGTATTTATTTTTATTTATACAAATATATTTTTCTTATAATTATATTGCTGTGGGTCGTTACACTCTATGTTACCATTTGATTCTTTACTTCATAGTTAGTGGTGCAGCCACATGATTGAGAAGGAGGAGAATTGCCCCCTTATTTTTTGAAATTTTTTTTGTTATATGTATATATGTGTGTGTTAAATAAACATTTTTACCCTTTCAAAAATTTTATTTTGATCACTTTCTTCTCAATTTATTTTTTAATTTTAAACATTACTTATATTTTTACCTTATTTAATTATAAATTTTAGTTTCGCTACTATTCATAATAAATGTATCGTAAGTTTTAAGACTTAACTGTAAACAACAAAAAATAGCCCAAATTAGTATTCTCTTTGCCCCACTCTATAAGGTAATTTTTTTAAAATAAATTAAATAAATAATTAAAATATTTCAATTTTATAAAAGAAAATTTATAATTATTGATAAAAATATCTTTTATATTTTTAATAATTTCATTTAATTTTAATTAAAAATAAAAAATGATAAAAAAGAAAAATATTTAATAAATTATATAATAAATATAGATATATATATAAATTTATTTTTTAAATTTTAAAAATGATATTTAAAATGGGGCAAAATAAACTAAGAAAAATTAACTTTTAAAATATCAAATTGAGGTAAGTATTAAGTTGCAAAGATTGATAAGTGGAGGGGATAGCTATTTTTTGTCATGAATAAACAAACACTAAAAGACAGTTTAATGACGTTTTTAATTTATATTCAGTGACGCTAATAAACATTAACCAACTCCTTAAAAACTGTCAGCACAAACATTAATAAACATTACGAATTTATTGCAATCGTGGTTAAGTTTGTAGTTGTTTAATTTTAAGTTTTAAATATTGTGATATTTTTAAAGAATATATATAGGGAAATAATAATAATAATAATAATAATAATAATAATAATAATAATAATAATGAAAAGACTTAATTTAGTATGGAGCAACCGACTGAAAATGAAGATTAAAAAGGCCATGTGAGCAACATAAGTGGCGTGGGGTTGTAACCTATCTACTAAAACAGTGATAAACTCAATACCCACGTATTGATTATTTTATTTATTTATTATTTTTCTATCATTTAGATTAAATTAAGTAGCAGTCGGCCAAAAAAAAATATCAATTTAATATCTTTCCATTCGTGTCGGCAAAGGAAATCCGAATTCATCTAACTAATTCGCTGAATTTGACTGAAGTTATGCTTTGCAATCAATCCAACCAATAAAAAAATAATTCAAAAAATTAAACTTAAAAGCCAGTGAAATTATATCGGTTTGGATATTGTAAATTATCCTGATTTTTAGATTAATATATTGGTATCACAGGGTAAAAGCACGTTGAGCTGTCTAAGAGTTAATACTCCCAACGACCGCAACAACAAATTTATTTAACGTTTGTTGTGCTGTGTCTATCAAATTTGCTTTTTCTATTTTTTTTCTTATTTATTTATTTGCTTAAGAAAAAAAAAAAAAGGATAAATCATTCCTGCATGATGACAAATCAGAAGATATATCCAAACTAGCGGGACAGTATTAATTAAGAAGCCAATATTTTCAGGCTCTTCAATTCTGTACTCCACCAAATACAATGAAGGAAAGCAACTCTTTCATCTTTTTTCTTTTAAACATAATTACAACTCTTTCATTTTTATATTTTTTAAAATAACCAGACATGACAATTCGACATTTTAGATGCACCGAATATATTAAATACGAACTGTTAACTGTTCATATTTACTTACGGGCAATAGATATAATGAATCGAATGGGCAGTCTAAATAACTCTTTTATTTTTATATGCAGGTAAATACACGTAACTATTCTCAGACTACATTAGTTATCATTTTCACTACATGGGTAATCTTTTGCTGCATCAATCAAACCCATTGGTCAGTCCAATAAATATGCATCTCATTAGCATTCAACCTTCTTCTGTTCAAATTGCAGAATATGAAAATGGGTTCGTGTACTTTTGCTGGGCTGCATTTTTAGCATGTGTGCTTATGTTGGGCTGGGTTTTTTAGTCTACTTTGCCCATGTACTTGTGTTGGGCTGCACGTTTTGCCCACTTGGCCCATGCGTTAATTGTTGGAATGAGAATTTATGAGCTGCATAGATATTCAATGAATCTAAAAGGTTACTCTATTTTCCAATTTAATCATATATATTATCAGAATGTTAGCACTTTATTAAAACAAAACATATTCAATAAGTACTAATATTACTTAATGTTTTACATTCCCTAAAAGGAGGAAACAAGCACTTTCCCATATTCTCTGCACACAGCTAGATGTAAAATTGAAAATTAGGCAGAACTACATGCAAAACTCTAAACAATTATTCTCATCTCAGCTTCAAACTTGAAGAATTTTATTTCACAAATCTAACCATTAGCTTTGATTTTCTTTCATTTTAATTCTTTCATTAATCCTCGTGAATGAATCAGGCCAACTTCCCATCCACAAAGACTGATGAGAATATTTAAAATGAAAGAAAACCAAACTTCAAGATAACATTTGTTAAAGAAAAAAAATTGTTGCGATTGTTTTAGAAGGTCCATGGATCTGTTTCGGACCCAAAATCCCAATTGAACCCTAACCCACCAACAGTAGCAATCCCAATATCATTACTACTCTGCAAGAAATCATTCTGGCAAATCCCAAATTCAGGCCAATGCAAACCATCTCCTCCACAACTTGAACTTCCCCCAAATCCATTATTATCTGCACCCGCTGAACAACTTTGACAAGAAGAGCTACTACTAGCAATTGCATTATTGTTCACTGATTCTGTGTGATTTTCATCACTAATTGGCATCTGGATCTGGTAATTGCAGAAGTACTCTGGCAAATTTAGAGTTGCAGAGCTGCCATAAAGTTTAAGGGCAGCTTGATCATATGCCCTAGCAGCTTCATGTGAAGTATTAAAAGTCCCTAGCCAAATTCTATTTCCTCTATTAGGCACTCTAATTTCAACTACCCATTTGCCCCACGTTTTTTGCCTTACTCCTCTGTATGTGTAAAGTGCATTCTCTGGCCCTCCTTTCCCTTTCATGCACCCTTTTCTTGATCTTCTCATTGTCAGCTTCTTGTTCTTTGAATCCTTCTCCATGATTAAGGTTTCTTGTTTTTGATGTTTCATAAGTATTTCTTGGTACTGAGGTATTAGGGTTATATAGGAGATGGGGTAGTGTTCAAATGCCAAGTAAGCAAAGAATGGTGCACCTCACTAAGTGGGTATTTGACACGTGTAATGGGTTTAATTGATGTTCGAACACACCTGTCTAAGTTGCTATAATGTACTTCATAGTGAAGGAGCTTATTTTGATTATTTTTAGGTCATGCTTTGGTTTGCTTGAAAATTGAGACTGACTTGTCATCATGCTGGTCATCGGGTAATGTAGGCGAGAAGCTGGCTTTTGATGGTGGGACTCGGGTCGTTGTTTCCTTGGGATGACCTACCGTTTCGCATATTATTGGATCAACTAATTTGGGATAATTTTTTAAATAATATTTTTTTAAAAAAATAATAACGATTATAGGATATGTCAAAAAATATTTACAAATTTAAGATACTTATTAAAAAATGCAGGGCAATGCAACGTTATTATCAGACAGATCATGATAGAAAACACAGCCACTGGCTGCATCTTCCATCAAATTATATATATATATATATGGAGAGAGTGTGTATAGAATTTATAGTTATTGATTATTATAGATATCAACTTAAGAGATATTAATCTATAATTAACTAAATAGAATAGCTCAATCAATAAAAAATTTTGAATTTAAATTTTAAAAATTAAATATTTTAAATACTAAATACTTAAAATAAAATATTTTATTTCTTTTATAAATTTATCTGATATAAATTTAAATTAATTAAATTATTAAATACCGAATAAATTATATATATAAAAAATTTAGACACTTAAAAACTATTTCATAGAAATATATAGTTTGAATTTTTATGATTATTAAATAGAAACTAGTTTTTTTTTTGAATTTTAGACAAAAAAAAAACTAATTCTTAGTCGGAATTATACATAATTTTTTCCTTCAAATTAGTTCTAATTAAAAAATACAATCAATAGTTCATAGAATTCTTGTTCTTTGTAAAAAAATATGATTATTGTATTATTGTTCAATCATTTTTATTATATTGAACTTTTATGCATCTAAAAAGGTCAAGATTTTCAAATATTTTTTAATTAATTATATAGTTATATTACAATGTATTTTTTCCGTGCCATTAAATTTTTTATTTTTATAAAATATTTAAGTAATTTTTATAAAACTTTAATTTCTATGTAATAATCATAAAATTCAAACTATTTCTATAAAATAGTTTTTAAATGCCTAAATTATATATATATATAATTTATTCATTATTTAATTATTTAATTAATTTAAATTTATATCAAACCAATTTATAAAAGAAATAAAATAATTTATTTTAAGTATTTAAAATATTTAATTTTTTATATTTAAATTTAAAATTTTTGATTAAGTAAGCTATCCTATTTAGTTACTTACAAATTAATATATCTCAAGTTGATATCTATAATAATCAACAATTGTAAATTATATACATTCTCTCTTCGTGTATATATATATATATATATAATTTGATGGAAGACGCAGCCAGTGGCTGTATCTCCTATCATGGCCCGTCTGACAATGACGCTTCACTGATCTACGTCTTCTAACAAATACCCCAAATTGATAAATGTTTTCTGACACACTCTATAACTGTTATTATTTTAAAAAAAATATTATTTAGAAAATTCTCCCAACTAATTCAGTATTATATTATTTTCTAAATATACTAAAAATATTATATTATTTTTTTATAAAATTACATGACATATTATGAAAATGCTTGAAAATAATATATATGTAATTTATGAATAATGATAGAATAATAATTTGATATTTTTTAATAAATTTAAAAATATTTTTTATAATTTTAATAGTAAATGAGTAATACTTATATTTTTAATAAGTTTATGAATTGTAACACCCTTCTCGGAACAGTTTTTTCCGAAACGAAACTTAGCCGAAACCGGTAATTTTTTTTTTCTTCCGAGCAATTCAAAACATTTAAAATACATTTCCATTAATTCCAGAATCAAATAACAAACTTATAACAATTAAAACAAACATCATCTCGAAACTCATACTGTCCATACATCCAAAACAAATAAACATACAATCTAAATACAGTTCGAGCCTTTACCTTAATAATCTAAGTATATACATGCCAAAAGCTTACAATAACTAATACAAAAATCTTCTCTTCCGATCTGATCCTTCCATGTACTGTGCTCCTGAAACACTTCAGAACCTGCACGCAGTAAACACTTCGTGCTGAGCATTAAATATGCCCAGTGGTGACTACTAATCCAAGAATTTCCCAAAAATAAGCATAATTACAATTTTTATGCTTCTATTTTCTTATTTCATTAAACATTTCCTTTTATTCAGTTATCATTATTCACATTCAGATAATCATTGTTCCTTTTATTCTAAACATTTAACTGTACTACAGTATCTTTTTAGGTAGATCAATATCAGATTTACCTTTTATCTTTACGTTAATCTTTACTATCACTTTTACTTTTTATCAGTACTTTCATTTTATCCTTTAGTCATAGCAATTTCATAATCATTTCATTTAACGATGTGTATTGGTACTCATGTCTTTACTAGTACCAAAATAAATTCCTTTTACTACTTGCTTTACAAGTCAATTATTCAATCTATATTTTGACTTCACTTTTTACCATTTATTCTATTACTTTACTTTAACTTTGATCTAATAATTACATTACTGTTACAAGGCTTATAAGCTTCTTCGCAAAGCGATATAGTCATTTTGGAGTACTTTGCAATCAAAACCTCTTTTCTTCTTTTATACATTATTCATATTTAATTATCTAATTAAAACTTATGTCTTGTACTTTACTTTTAATGCATAATCTTATGCCTTATATCGTTTTACTTTTCAGGTAACTTATCTTTCAGAGTTGTCATTATCTTGACAGTGGTATATGGTACAAGAATTATTAAGCAATTATAATTATCTTTTTCACATAAATCAAGATATATTCGAATATCTTGACTAAAAAAACATTTCTTTTTCTTACTAATTACACTTTCCATAAATCTTTACAGATTTATTTTGACTTTGCATTTTATTTCAAACGTATCATTTCGTTATAACTTTCTGTATTCCAATCAATGAAACAATACTTATTTATTCATTTCGATATGCCCCTAATGCAATATAACAGGTTTCCCACAACGGATATACGGGACTGGACCCAAAGGTCCCACGTAGCAGATAGAGAAATGATCTCGAAAGATCAAATCTCCCATAACAGATACAGATACAGATACACTTTCACTTTTACTTTCACTGAAGCTATGGAGATCAAAGATCCCGCCCATAGCTAAGCAAGTCGTCATGACTTGCACCGCGGTACAGAGATGTCCCTATGGCTAGCCAATTATATCCAAAACAAGAATCATACTACCTGTCTATCGCTAAGGGCAAACATAATCAATATCATTACAAACATTTTCGAACATTTAAAACTTTTCATTTCTTTCTTTTTGTTTATCACTATACATTATTTTAGTCAAATGCATTCTTTCGTGCCTTTGACTACTCAATAACTTTTCATTCACTTTATTCGCTTTCTCTTTTTCAGTCACTTTAGTGAATTATTCGTCGATAATTCACTCAGATACTTAAATCTTTTAATCTTTTATACAGATTATAAATTATGAATTATAACATAATAATTCACAATTTTCTTTTTATTCTTTTTATATAATTCTTTGCGAATTATTCTTTAATCATTCAATAGTTGACTTCTTTTTCTTTTATTGTTCAGGCTTTTTAATCATTCGGTATGCCAACTTTATTTCGTCGGCGAAACATTTTTATAATCATTAATTCTTTTAATACTTTTTGTCGACTAATTTATTCTGATAAATTAGTCACGTCTTTATTTTTCTACTTTTAGGCATTTAGGGACTTAATTAATATCATTTATTATTTTAAGTCTCGAATATGCATAATTTGTCTTTTTCTATTAATTTATTCATTTCAAATGCATAATTACGATTTTGCCATTATATTCATTTATTTCCATTTTTAATACATAATTTACTTCATTATTCATCTTTTAATTCTTTATTTTACCATTTCGGGTAAAATTACATTTTGGTCCTTTTATTATGAAAACTTTATATTTTGGAACCGTAGGCCTCCAAAATTACCATTTTACCCTTATTGAATATTTCTTACTTATTTTTACGCGTTAATTACTTACTTTGGCAAAATTACCATTTTGCCCCCAAAACTTTTATTTTCATTCAATTAAGTCCTTTATCTATTCAAAACTCATTTATCTTTCTTTTTATTTACGTAATAATTTATTTACTTCATTTTCATTTATTTATGAATTATTTTTCAATAATTCATGGTTCTTATCATTTTCATGACCCAATAATTATTTCGAAAAACCCGTCGATTGACTTTTTATTTCTCGTCATTGACATTAACTTATTTTCATATTAATTAATTACTTTTGTCATTTTTATGCAATTATGCATTAAAAATTCAATTATTATCATTGTACATATTCACTTGAAAATTCCAATAATATCCAAATCAATTCAATAAATTTCAATAAAATTTATTTATGCATCATTCATTATTTAGCATCATTTCTCTCTAAAATAATCAATTAATTCTCATTATATCACAATTTTCACTATGAACATATTCAATACATAGGCTTTAAAATTTCAAATTAAATTCCAATAATTCATTAAAAATCCAAAGGCACCAATTATCATCACTATATTCAATTTAGGCCATCATATATTATTTTCATGCAAAATTTCACATTTTTCTATTAGGGAACAATTCGGCCATCACTACTTTTTCACCCTAAAAATTTCCTTTCACTCATTTCCACTTTTCATTTATCTCTTCTCTAGTCTAATTACAATTACCCTATCACAATTTCATCAATTAACAAGTTTACATATTTTTACCTTAAATACATAATTGATAAAAATTCATATTAATAGGAAAACTAAAAGATTTTGTAGTCACTAACCTTTTTTCATGCTTAACCTTCCTTAAACTTCATTTTTCTTCACTTAACATCAAGTAAAACTTCATCCATCCACACAAGCATCCTTGGCCGAAATCTTCAAGCTTCCTAACATCAAATTTTTGTCCTCAAATGACAAATCCAAGCTCATATTCATTATCTAGACCTCAAAATCTATGGGAAAACATCAAAGAAATAATTTAAAACACTAAAATTCATAAACTCCAACTTACCCTATTTTCTTTCTCAACTTGATTTCTTGCTTCCCTTTGCTCAAGTTACTTGCTTAAGATCACTAGGGTGATCTAGAGAGCTGGAACTTCATTTCTTATGTTGGGTTTTAAGAGAAATTTGAGGTAGAAGAAGAAGAAATAAAAGGGAAAGAAGAAGAAGTGGTGGTCGGCCACCTAAGGAGGAGACCAAGCTGGAGTTTTCTGGAGCAATTCTCCAGATATTTTGCTCCTTAAATATCCTATTTATGGGCCAAATTAGAGTTAAAATGAGTGGGCTTTGCCCATTCAAACATTAAGGCCCAATTAGGCCTATTTAAAGCCCAAATCAAATTCTCTCTCTCTCTCACTTCAAATCACTTTAATTTTGATTCCATCATTCTTAAAACATCAAAAATAGGTAGGATATAAATTTTCGGCTCAATCGGAGTCCATTATCGATCCGATTCAAACTTATCGGTCCGATTCGACAACTACCGGTGTCACCGAAAAATTCCATTCTCAATACCAAAATATTCTACATAAAAATTCATGTAGGTACGCAAAATCTGGCGATATTCGGAGTTCGTTTACTATTTTTAATTATTTAAGCAAAATCAAGTCCCCTTCCCTACCAGGGAAATTGACTCGCTACCTTTTTCGTATTTTTGACTTTCGGAAGTCTATTTGACCTCAAATGCACTTCAAATTTCAACCATAGACTCACCATAGCTATTCCTTCCAAATGGTCCAATAAAATATTTCCGACTTCCGGGTGTCCTTTTAGGCCCGGGAAACACTATTCACTGCCGGAAAGTACTATTTACGGCTGACCCGATGTTGAGACCATTACAAATTTGATATTTAATTAATTCAAAAAAATAACATATTAAATTGTAATAATTTAAGAAAAAAAATTTTTTTGTAAAATATATTATTTTACTATCCATATTTACTTCGGAGTTTTATTTTATTTTGAAATTACTGTTAGAGAAAAAAATTCAGCACATTTATTGAAAATAATTATATATTTATAATTGTTTAAAATAATATAAAAATGCTCATATAATTATTGAAGATAGTTGAAAATAGTGTTAAAATAACTTTGTTTTAACACGTTTTTAAGTATACATAGAGATATTTTAATTTAGAAACAAATTAAATGACCAAATAAAATTTCAAGATAAACATAGAAGGCAAAATAATACATTTAGGTCATGTTTGGTTCACTGTATTGCACATGGGATAGTATAAAATAGTATAAACTAATACAAGTACGATGTTTGGAAGAATTTTTGAAAAATTAATGTGGGGATAATATAATAAAGTATATGTCTCATTATCCCATATACACTGTATAAAATAATACACCACACACTCTTGGATTTATATAATACGGTAAACATCGTATTAATACTAAATGCCATCCTACCACCATTATTGTTGCTGCGACCACCACCACCACACCCTGTCTCCGTCACCAATACCACCATTATCGTCGCCGCCACCACCATCGCCGCCGCCGCCACCACCACCGCCTCCACCGCCACCACCATTGCCCCGACCACCATATTGTCGCCACCACCACTACCACGCTACTGCCGACACCACCACCATCGCTATCGCCGCCGCCACCCCTGACGTGGCCGTCGCAGTCGATAACACCACCACCACTGCCGACATCACCATCGCCACCACCCCCACCACCATATCACCTGACATCACCGCCATGCCGTTGCCGACACCACAACCACTACAGCCATCACCATTGCTACCACCTCTGCTACCGCCACCACCATTACTACCACCATCACCGTCGCAGCCACCATCGCTACCGCCACCACCATCACCGTCGCAGCCACCACCACTCCCTGCCACCACACCATCGTCACCCCTGCCACCACCACCACACTCTCGCTACCATCACCACACCCCCTCCACCTCCACCACCACCAGCACACCCTCACTGCCGACACCACTACTGCTGGTTACACCATCACACTGTAAATGCTGCCATCGCCACCACTACCGTCTCGCTGCCCCCACACTACCTCCGCCAACGCCACCACACCATCATCATCACTACAACACCACCGCCACCACCACACCGTCGTCGCTGCCATCACCATAACCGCCACTGCCATCACCATTGCTGCAGCCACCACCACACTTCCACCACTACCATTATCACATTACAATCAAATCTTCAAACTTATAATATTGAATGTATCAGCTAATAGCTATTATATAAAAATTATATTATAATTGATAAATTATTTCATTTTTTTGCTCAAATGTTTCGTCAAATTTGTCGTTTAGATTTTTTTCTTTTTTTATCTAATTTTAATTTTAGAAATATCGATATTTCTAATAATATATAGTCATTTTACATTAATTTTTTATTTTTTAATAAAAAATTGATGTATTAAAATTTGTATTTTATAATTATAAATTTTTATCTAAATTAGTTATAATAAAAATAATTTAATTGTATCTATTTTTAATTTTTTATAATAATATATTACGATATTATACACCAAATACAGTATATAATAGTACAGGATAATATAATTTTATACCAAACATTGTATAATACAATACAGACTAATACTGTACAGGCTAATACTATACAAGCTAATACTATATAGGTTAATACTATACATGTTAATACAATACAACGAACCAAACGTGCCCTTAATTATTTATTTTAATGGATATTTCTCCTCTTAATCGGGAACTGATTGACATGACTTTCGCTAGTGAAGAAAGGGGGGAAGGACCAAAAGGCCAAAAGATGAGTCGATGCGAAGGATGATGGGAGAAGGCCACTTGTATTTTTTTTTTTTTTGCTGCTCTCTGTGTGAACGTGAGAACTTTAGGCGCAACTTTTAATAAATCAATTTTTTCAGATTTTTATATAAAGCTACCATAATTAATAGAGATGAACATAGATCGATTAATCGATCCATAAATAAAAAAAATTAATTATTTTATTAATATTAATTTTTTAAAATTATTAATTATTAATCAGTTTGTTATATTCGTTAGTCAATTAATTAATTTTAAATTTTTAATTTAATTAAGCAATATTTTTTGATTAACTATTAAAATTTATAATATAAAATTACATAAAAAAATTAGATAAAGTTTAATTCAATTTTTAACGTATAAAGTAATTTAATATAAAAATTACGAAATAAACATAATCTATAAATAATATTTGATATTTATTGAAAATTATTATATTTGATTACAAGTTAAATAAAATTTTGAATAATAATGTAGTTAAATGTTATTAAGTAAAATATAAATACCAATATATGATAAAAAAACATATATAAAAGTTAATTGTATACTATATATAAATATTGATATATAACTAAAGAGAATAATATAATATAAATTTAATTTAAAATATTATATAAATTTTATATGAAAATATAAAAAATTAAGTTATAAAAATAAAAATATAATTTAAAATATTTTAAATTTTTATGTAAATTTTAGAGAGAAATATAATAAAATTGAATATATATATATATATATAACTCTTTTGATGGTGGGACTCGGGTCGTTGTTTCCTTGGGATGCCCTACCGTTTCGCATATTATTGGATCAACTAATTGGAGAGAATTTTTTAAATAATATTTAAAAAAAATAACAATTATAGGATATGTCAAAAAATATTTACTAATTTAAGGTTCTTGTTAAAAGATGCAGGGCAATGCAGCGTCATTATCAGACATATCATAATAGAAAAACATAGCCGCTGGCTGCATCTTCCATCAAATTATATATATGGAGAGAGAGTGTGTGTATAGAATTTATAGTTGTTGATTATTATAGATATCAACTTAATTAGAATAAAATGAAATATCTGGAAAAAAAAAATTTTACCCACTGCCATCACCCCATTTTATTAATCTTTTCTTTTTTTTTTTAATTTAAGCATGTTTGCGTGCTCTTCGTTTGTCTTCTGAAATCAACGTTTTATATTTATTTCATTTCTTACAAATGTAGATTCCAAATAATTGTTAATTAATTTTTTGTTCTTTTTTTATATTCACTTGCCAAATTTAGTTCCTGCATAAAATACACTCTGGATCGAAATGTTTGCAACAACACGAGTGTTTGTTGGCTCTGTTAGACCATTCTTCAACTAGTTTTATTACTTTGTGGGATATAATACAATCATCATGGCATATCCAATACCTTCATAGGCTTTTACAAGTTACAAGAAGCAAGTGTAAACAACTTAAGAAATGCTAGTATCGATATTCATCAGCATGCTATAAATACTCTAATCTTGCATTCATCTTTGTAATGGATATTTTAGTGTTAGCTTTGTAATTGATTTGCTTAGAGGTTCTGTCATTTTCTTTGTTGTGAGAAGCTTCCTTGTACTCTGACTGGTTATCTTTAATAATACAAAGCTATTTTTTCCATTCAACTTGGAGCTACAACTATAGAACTAATTAAATAAACAACGAACTTAATAAAGTTTAACTTTTATCAGTTGCATTAATTCTTTGACCCATCTCATTGTAGTGTTTACACCTGTACATTAAGAATTTATGGTACAATTTGCTGCAAACTTTTGGTATTGATACCAATAAGAAAATATAGTATATTTTTTATGTAAAAAAAATATATTTTTTTATTTATAAAAAAATATATTATATTTTTTATGTACAAAAGATCATACACTGTATTTTTTATTTGTAAAAGATTATAAATTGTATTTTTTTATTTGTAAAAAATCATACACTATATTTTTTATGTATAAAAGATAACACATTGTATTTTTTTATGTATAAAAGAAAATATACTTTATTTTTTATATACAAAAAAAATACATTATATTATATTTATGTATAAAAAATATATTATATTTTTATATACAAAAGAAAATACGCTGCATTATCGGTTATCACATGCATGTTATGTAATAATGGAAATTAAGTTGAAATGTCAGATGTAGGGGAGTTGGAGGTTTAAAAGGGTATATATATGTTTGATTACGAGAAACGAATTATTAAGTTTAGAAAATGATTTTAAACTTAATAATCTATCTCTAAATTTAATTAAATTTTTTGATTAAAATAACTTAATTAAGTTTATAAATATGTTATTAAGTTTAAAATAATTCTGTTGTTTTAACTAAACTTAATTTAAATTAAGTTTAGAAAATTCTTGAATTGTAGATTAGATTGAGAAAATCAGTAATAACTGATTAGTATAGCATGATTAATTATTTGATTACTACAAATAAATTAATAGCATAAAGAAAAACAAGTTAAAGTTTATGTAATTGATGGAGTTGACGACCTTAATTACTTAAAAGATGAATTATCTCGATACATACGATACAGGAAGCTTACGGCGGGAAAAAGAGAAGAAAAAAGCAATTAAAGATGAAAAAAGAAAAGCGACTCTTCTCTCTCCACTTCCTTCTTCTTTCCCTTTCTTTTACTCGGGGAAACACCAACTTATAAGCATTTATAATACACTAATTTAATCTGTTTCACAACTTAATACACTTGCACAGTCTTTTTTTCTGCAAGCTGCACATATCCATTAAGTTCAAAAAACATTGTTGTTTTACATCCCCGGTACCGTTAATTAAGGTACATTACCTTTTTTTTTGTTTGGTTATACTGGAATTTGAGGCATTGTTTTAGTAAAAAATAAATCAAAATGAATTTTTGAATTTGAAATTTGTGGAGCAGAAAAAGAAACAGAGAAGAAAGAAAATTGAAATTTATTTAATTATTCATCGATCAATGGTCCTTTATAACCCTTGGGCAACTATGAAAAAAGGGCTTTGGTGGCAGCGTCGATAGCAAAAAACGAAGATAAAGTAGAATAGAAGATAACGTAGAAGAAGAAGAAGGAGGCAAAAATGAAAGTGAAAACTAAAAAAAGCTGTATTTATGAAAGAAAAATTAAAAAAAAAAAGCATTTATGAAAGTGAGAAAGGGAATAAGGGCATACGTTAAGTGTTTTTACATTTTTATGGCATTTGTGTACAAAGTCCATTTTTATATGTAGGTTTGATTCACTCCAAGCATATCCAAAAGGCTATCTATTAAAGGGTTTGAGTTTTGATTTTTAACCCCGGCAAGCCCAGGACACATAGTTATTTAAACCATATCCCATTTTTATATTTTGATTTTTGAGGATATTTTGATATGTTATAAAATAAGTACTTGAAACTTTGTTTTTTCATACTCTTGCTAAATTGGATTTACAATATTTTATCAATTTATGATTTAAAATTGGGAATTTTTTTGAATAATTTAAATACTTATTTTGTATTTTAATTTTTATTGGACGAATTAGTAAATATTGCATGGGATTCTCCTGCATATTGTTCACCATTTGATTGGGCCATTTCATTGATACTAGAACTGTTCAACGCCACCTCTTCTCTGGGCTCTATTTTTCCTTTAGTAGAATTAATTAATGTCATATTCATGTTTCCTGGGCTTTTGTTTTTATAATGTGGGTGGTGGCTCAGAATTTCAATATATTTTTTTTTTGAATAAATTTGTATAAAATATATTTTTCCATTGGTAGATTGAGCTAAGGTTTTATCATTCAAATAACAAGCTCGCTTGTTAGGCTAGAACCCAGCCCAAACCCATAAATGAGCACTTGTACATATACGTAACTATAATTTTAATATTTACATTCCTATACCTTATGATAATTATATGTCATGTCTAAGCCTTGTCTTTGCCTTCCATCCACCTCCATGTCTATTTGCAAAACTCGATAAATTTTTCGGTTTGTGAAACTTACTTGCGGTTACAATACTATGCGTTGAGCATTAACAATGCCAATGATGGATACATATCCAAAACTTTCATATCTTAAATATATGGATGCATATACAAGTTCATTTATTTCTTATATTATACCTTCGTTAATCATTTTGTAATTTCTTATCATTACCACAATGATCTATCTATGTTTTGCTAATGTCTTTGATTAATTTTTTAACATTATAGTAGCATTACTAATTAATTTGCTGCTACTATTCTTATTATTAATACTAACATCATTAACCTATGCATTAACACTATATATAACATTTTCATCCTCAATGGTCCTAACATTTTCGGACTTATTTCACTTACTGATCACATTATAATTTAGCTTGTAGGCTAATCTTCCATTAACCTTATCATGATTAATTCCATTTAAGTCCCTTTTTAAATTTCATTAATTTACAAGTTACCTTTCATTTGCCAAATATTACTATTTTTGTTATTTCTTAAATAATATTTATTATACTTTTTGTAACGTTTTCGGATCGACCGCTTGTCGATATTGTTCACTTTGGGCCTCAGCCCTTACGATTTTATTTTTTGGTGTCCCCAAAAGGCCTCTCTCAAGTATCAGAGCTGCACAGCGGGCACACAATGAGCCTGAGCAGATATTGTCATCTTTGGGCGTCCCATGACCCCTCAAGGTTTTGTTTCTCTCAACGGAAAAGGCCTCGACAAGGGAGATGTATCCATAGGCTTATAAGGCTTACTTCGTTCTCCTCTCAAATCGATGTGGGATTTAGACACAATCCACCCCCCTTAGGGCCTGGCCTAGCGTCCTCGCTGATACATCGATCCAGCACTGGCTCTGATACCAATTGTAACGTCTTCGGATTGACCGCTTGTCGAGGCCTTTTAGGGACATCCAAAAACAAAATCGTGAGAGTAAGGCTCAAAGCGGACAATATCAACAAGCGCCCGATCTGGAAATGTTACAATGTATCAAATTTTAGAGAGCCATTTGTGTCTTGAGAGCATAACTTCTAGAATACTGGCTGAAGTTGGCCACTCAAAAATAATGATGTAATGGAATAAAAACTCTTAGTACACAATAGATGCTTTTTTAACCCTGCCTAGCACTTTTATTTTGATTCAAAAAACAGTTGGTTTGTGGTTTGCTTAAAAATATGCTTTAATATTAGCCTAAAGCCTCAAAAAGAAATCCGGTTACGCCATTTGCATGCAACCTATACATAGCATGTATGTGTTGTACGCTGCAATTTTCAGTTGTCATTCCTTTTATTTTCTCCCGAAAGAAAGGCAATCGAATTTCCAATATAAAAATCCTCAAAATTAATTTAAATGATTAGAAAAACAAATGGGTCAATCCGTGATCAGTCTAACCCGCATGTGACCCAATCCATTTCATGATGACACATATGCAGTCTTGATCCCTGTTATAATCCAACTTTATTTTGACTCAAGTAGACCCGTTTACCAATTCTACCCCTCACAAAAAAGATATAATGTCAATTTGATCCCAAATTTATAAGAGAATATTTCAATAATAAAACTGATTGAATGTATTTTGGATATCAAATTCGAGTGCCATAACTATGGAGTGGTGGCCTAATGGTTATGTAGACTAGGTTAGGAATGAGAAATCTCATAATTGACTCTCGACACATTCCATGGGAAGGGATAAGGAACCTTAACCTGCAACGATATTTCGAATTCGAATTTAATTGGCCCAGTGAAATTTGGATACCGGATGGTTAATAAAAAAAATCAAAGTCGAGCTCCTAGTTCCTGTTTCTTCTATTTCTAAATAAAATTATCAATCACACTAGTTAGGCAAGGCAGATCCAGCATAAGAATTCAAGTCTCAAAAGGCCGGGCCGGGTCCACTAATTACAGGTCCAAGTAATATAATTTTCTTCGCAAAATATACATGTAAAGAAGTCCAAAACTTAAACCGTAGGCCTAAAGCCCATTATTTGAAGAAAGAAAATAATTTTCAATTTTAGTTAATTTTTGTAATTCTGAAAAATACGCTCTGCTGATTGCTCTACACGGTCTTGTCCGTCTCCAGTGACCTTAGTACTAGTGGAGCTCCTAAAACCCTAACCACAATCGAAAACTATACTTCTACTTCCATTGTTTTATGCATCATTTTTTACCATTTCCCGTGTTCGGAGCTGAAGATTTCAGTCGGATTCTGAATCCGGATCTTCCCGTTTCCTAATGGCGGATTCTCTCATTTCTATCGCCGCCTCCGTCACCACTTCGTCCACCAAGAAACGGGTCCGGATATTTCGCGATGAAATTCCTCCGGTTCTCGAGAATTCAGGTTAGCATTTTTGTTCTTGTGCTTTTTTAGAGATCAAAATTCAAATTTCAGTTGCATTTCTCTTCTCAATTGTAAATGATAATCAATACGTATGCCTGCATGCACGGTTTAGTTGCTGGAAAAAAAGTTATCCGAGAATGAGACATCTACGTTTTTCAAAATTTAAATGGAATCGGAATTCTGGGAATGGTTAATGTGTCCATTTTTTGTACTATGTTTGCTAATATATTTATTTATATCACATGTACATATCAGCAAGTAATTTACGCTGGAAATCAGTGAATACTAGTTTTCCATGTTGAAATTGGCAGTGATGTATCATGAAATGGCTAAGCTTTAACTTGGAAATCCTGAATATATGTGCTGCTTACGGAAAATAGGTTTATTTTGATTTTTTCATTTGAAACTTCATCCTTTTTCCAATTTATTAGTTTTACAAGACAAATTTGGTCACAAAATATTGTTCACCGTAGCAAAAATATGGAATTAAAAAAGGAGCTACGAGATTAATTTGACCAAGAATGGGATATGCATTATTTCATAACTGACATAAATAGCCGCCATCTCGTTCATAAGAAATTCTTCTGTAGATGCCTGCTTTTGACTTCTATGTCCAGCCAAAACTCATATATATATATATATATGTTTGCTCTGCTGGAGTCGGTGGCTTGTCATGAGGTCAAAAGTGTCATTCTTATGTGGAATTTCTTGTTAGAATTAGAAAGTTGGACATAATTTCTAAATATTGGTCATGGTACCGTTATGTGTAGTTGTGACAATCCACATTATTGGGACCTGCATGTTGTTGCGGCCCATTTTTAAGTAGCTAAGCTCAAGTGCATCCAACTGAAGTTTGGAAATTCGTAATTCAGTATCTCAGGGACAACATTGTGTAATTCAGTTGGGGAAAAGTCCAAATATTGGTTTATTTTTTCGAAAGTGATACAGTGGGAGTCCATCCATGCAGTTTTGCCGTCAAATGGAGCAAAACGTTTTTCTTGAACTAACGTTACTTTAACTGGGTGTGTACATGCTGGGATGGGATTGCTGAGATTGAGAGATTGTTGCATGAAGTTGAAAAAAGCAAGCCACTTTTAGGTTATAGCTTTTTTTGCTTAACAAATTGTGATTCAAAAGATTATAACATTTAAATGAAAGTCAATTTTCTGCTTATTAGATAAAGTAATTCGGTCTTCATCGAAAGCTTAGGCATTGACTTTCTGCATGTACTTGCTTCTTCTCTTTGTAATGTATTCTGATAGTGGTTTAGGTATTTGAAATGAACATCAGATGGCGTGAAGAGAGAAATTCAAACTACTGCCTACTGTCAGTTGTGATATTGTCAATTATCAGTCAATTAAAGAGCCTAGAGCAAAGTAAATTAGTCTTAGACTTCTGTCAACCTCATATTCATTTGCAAACAAGGGTATTTGTATAATGCATTGATGCAATGATTTCATTAACTGTTTATATATTTTGTCACATATCATTAAATTTTTTTTCCACAATTCTTTCTCATAATATGTTTAGGTTTTCAAAATGTTCTTTGTTGCATTATTATTTTGTAAAGGTGCTGCTTAAACTCGTCTTTATCCTAAATATGCTTTTAAGATGCAGAGTTAGTCATGTTAAGCGAAGCTGAAACTGTTTAAGAAATTACATGATGTACATACCTTGTCTTCTGATATGTGCACATTTGTATTTGCAGAGATGTCTCCTGAGCTTGTGGCATTATTAGTAGATTTGGTTTTTAAAACATCAGCTATTTATGAGGATCTAAGATCAAGGAAAGCTGTTGATGACTTAATTTCAAAAGCTTTAGGTGAAAGCACATTCATGAAATGTTTTGCAGCAGCCCTTGTTCAGGCCATGGAAAAGCAGTCCAAATTTCATTCGCATGTAGGCTGCCATAGGTTTCTCCAGTGGTCATGTCTTCTGTTAAGCAAGAGTCAATTTGCTGCAGTTTCAAAGAATGCAGTATGTAGACTTGCTGCAGCGCAGGCATCTCTTCTTCACATTGTTTTTCAAAGATCTTTTCGTGAGAAAAGGGCCTGCAAACAATTATTTTTTCATTTATTTTCACAGGTCTACCCCTATTTACGTCTGCTTGTTTACAAAGACATTACTAACTCTAACAACATGTTAATTTAATGATTTGATACTGTTTGTTACTTTCACCAGTCACCAGACATATACAAGATCTACATTGAGGAATTAAAGGATGCGCGGATCCCCTACAAAGATTGTCCTGAATTAATGTGGCTCTTGATGGAATTTTCAATTGCATCACATTCGTTTAGACAAGTCAAGGTTATAATTTTGTTTTCACATTTATGCCCAAAGTTATTCCTTTTACAATATGGAACTGCTGGAGTAACTGGACAGTAGTGCTTTTGTGTTTAGGTAGCTTACACTTTACTCATTTCTGCTGAACTCAAAATCAATATTGTTTCTCATTTGTGCAGGCCCTATTTCTTGAACTATATGTTAAGGCAGTTTTAAATGCCAAGGAGAAGCCTGCAACAGGGCTTAGCGAATCTTTCCGTCCGCTTTTTATGAATTTGTCCCATGAAGATTTTCAAAATACTGTCGTTCCATCTTCAGTAAAAATGTTAAAGCGCAACCCTGAGATTGCATTGGAATCAGTGGAAATTCTTTTGAACTTGGTCAATCTTGATTTAAGCAAGTATGCCAATGAATTTCTCTCAGTGGCAACGTCACAGGCTAGGCATGCAGATGAAAGTAGGAGACTGGGGGCATTAGCTGTAGTAAGGTGTTTGAGTCAAAAGTCAAGTAATCCTGATGCTCTAGAAGCAATGTTCGGTGCTATTAAAGCTGTGATTGGAGGTGTGGATTTGCACTCAATAATTTAGATAGACTTTATAACATTATTCATCATTTTTCAGATCTCTTATCAATGAAAGTTAAACCTTTAGCTTCTGCTAACTGAAAGTTTTTTTATGTGATTAGGCTCGGAAGGAAGACTTCAATTTCCTTACCAAAGAATTGGCATGTTCAATTCCCTTCAAGAGTTATCACATGCTCCTGAAGGAAAATATTTAAGCAGCCTGTCACGTGCAATATGTAGCTTCCTTTTATCTTGCTACAAAGATGAGGGTAATTTTTTAGATGTCCTATTTCATTCTTTATGAATATTAATCAATGGTTATATCTGTTTATTTGTAAATGTACGTTTCAATCTCTTTGTGCCATTCCCTTCTGTATACTTGTGATTGGTTCTCATTGGTGACTTTTTTCAGGAAATGAGGAGGTGAAGCTTGCAATTTTGTCTGCTGTTGCCTCTTGGGCAGCACGAACTGCTGATGCTGTTCAGCCAGATGTGGTCTCTTTTATTGGCTCTGGTCTCAAGGAGAAAGAAGTTCTGAGAAGGGGGCATCTTCGTTGCCTCCGTGTCATATGCAAAAATAGTGATGCTATTTTGCAGGTAAACTGGCAAGAGTTGATCCAAGTCTAGACTGTCTCGTTATCATTTTATTGATACTTTTTAGTTTTGCCTTACAGATATCCTCTTTGCTTGGGCCCCTTATTCAACTTATTAAAACTGGTTTCACTAAGGCAGTTCAGCGTCTTGATGGCATATATGCTTTGCTTATAGCTGGAAAGATTGCATCTGCAGACATTAAAGCAGGTTTTGTAGCTCTCTTAAAATTATTATTGTTCTTTTGCCATTGATGAGAAGGATATAGACATTGACTTAAACAAGAATTTTTTTACCCTTTTCATTATGATACTACTTTCACTTCTGATCTCTACCTGTAAATGTTTGAGCTGATTATTTTTCTCCTCCTTTTTGTTTCAAAGAGGAGACACTGGCAAAGGAAAAGATCTGGTCATTAATATCTCAAAGTGAACCTTCAGTTGTACAAATTTCAATGGTAGATGCTTGCTCACTTTTTGGTTTTAGCAAGCTTTGCTGGATCCCTCTGTATTTCACATTGATTGTTTGTTGCTCAGGTTTTGAAATTGTCCGCTGAGGATTGCATGGCTTGTGTTGAACTTCTTGAGGTGTTGCTGGTGGAACATTCACGCAGGTGTTGTCACTTATCCCACATTAGTTTGCTATCATAATATTGTAATTACTGCCTTCTGCAAGGAACTAAGCAGCTCCTTTCTTTGTTATTATGCAGAGTGTTGGAAGCTTTTTCAGTCAAATTACTGTTACAGGTAATACCAGAAAGGCTTCTATGGATTTCTTCCCTGGGATGTGAATATAGGACAGCTGATTATCTTTTTGGTGCAGTTAATAATATATTTGCTATGCCATCCAAGTTGGGATGTTCGGAAAATGTCACATGATGCTACTAGAAGGATAATTTCTTCTGTCGCACAAATAGCTGAAGTTTTTTTAACAGAGTTCACATCATTTCTCTCTGTAGTTGGAGAGAGGATCTTTTTCTCGAAAATACGGTAAATATTAGTTGATGCATCTCCTTAACCTGTTTTTCTTTTGGTGTTTGTTGTGTATTAAGAGTTCTTTTCGTACTTCTAGCGAGTACATGCAAGAGGAAGAAATACTATGATCACCTCCCTTTTCAGATTCCATTATTGTTGATCATTCAGATTTCCTGTGTCTGTTTCATGGTAGCAGTGTTTCTATACTCATTCCTCTTCTTTTGTGGATTTGGTCTGAATATATGGATCTATAGTGACACAGATAATTCATTGGATACTCAAGTTCCCTTTCTTCCATCGATCGAGGTTTTAGTGAAAGCTTTAGTCGTGATATCATCCGCAACTATTGCTACATCTCCTAGTTTATCTGCACAAATTCTATTCTGCTCACATCATCCTTGCCTACTCGGCACTGCAAAAAGGGATGCAGTTTGGAAGGTGATCTTTCTGTCTTGACCTCTCTCTTGCTTGCCCATTGGCTGTAAGTGTATGCACATAAATTAATTCTAAAGTCATTTGAATTGGCAACATAAATGTTGCTGTTAAGAGGAATAGTAGCTAAGTTTATATTTGCCCATAAAGGCCAAAGTGTTAAGTGATAAGCTAAATTTGTTGTGGTTGGTAGTTGAGTGTGTTTTCATGCCTATATGAATTGGGAAATATTTCTTTTGCTATTTTCTCGTATCATTTTTCAGAAGTGTAAGTGAGCTGTTGATTTTTTTATTCTATTTAGTTTAAAATTGGCTAACAAAGGATTATAAAATTATTAAGTTCTGGTCCAATTTTTTTTTTATGTGAAATTTCTTTTGAGCACTTGTTTTTTTTTTTTTTTGAAAAATAGAGGCATAAATCATTAGTAATGTATGAACATATATGTTTTTAGCAATCTCCCTATAGGTTTTTCTATTCCTTGGACACTTAAAAACGTGCATCTGGTGAAGTTATTGTCCTTGTATCTGACAAATTACAGCACTTTTTAAGTTTGTAAATTTTTCTGGTGGAACTCATGGATAAATTTTTGTGTGCTTACACAGGCAAAATATTGCCATGCAGTTTGTAATTCTCATTTTTATTTCAGTTTTGTAGCAATCACGTGAACAATAATATGACAACTAAGGGGTAGAAAATAAATCATATGAGAACTGCATATTAGGTGGGATTATTGTAGCTACAGTTTGTTGAATTATTGTCTATGGATTGCCTAGAGGATATCCCATTAGGGAGAAACTGCTAAATCTCACGATGGTGAAGTTCTATTAACATAGATGAATGCTGATGCAAAAGCAGATCATTTTTATTTTGCCAATTTTGAGGCTGGTCTTTGACAAGCATTTTTAATTGCAGAGGGTCCGTAAATGTTTGCAGATGCTTGGGTTTGATGTCATCAGCTTTGTTTCTGCAGATATTGAGAATGTATGCAAGGTATGTTCCAACTCATCTTAATTCTCATTTAAATAAAACTAGATCCATGCCAAATAAATATGTGCCTTCAGTTCCTTATGTGATGTGAATTAACCAAAAGATATGTTAGCTATGTGCTGTTGTGGAACATCTTGCAAGAACAAAATGTTCTAAGAGGTCTCCTTCCTCTGCTGCTATTTCTCCTTTTGCTCTATCTTTGTACTTAACAGGTTGATGCAGAAAACAATGACAGGTTATGAAACTGAGACCATGTTGGCAACAATTTTTGGTCTCTTGCATTCTTGGAGACATTATTTCTTTTTCAATATTAGAAATCTTTTCTACAATTCTAGATACTTTTAATCAATTTTGTGATCTTAGTAATTTTAAGTTGTTGCAAGTTAAATTATGAAAGAGGTTTTAGAATATAGTCCATTTGTGCATCCTTGGATGAAGCTATGTTCTCTATGTGTATTTCAATTCGAAGTTTTTGCAGAATAAGACTTATTTTTATTGTCTAGTGTATTGGTAGCTGTTCAGAATACAAAATTGGAGTTTGCAAAGTCTTTATAGAATTTTATCCAAAAACACAAAAAAGATAAAAAGAAAAAGATATTATCCCACGGAGCATGATGTGAGCAATCCCTATTGTGGAAGATACGTGTTATTCTGTTTCATGTTTTGACCAAGTACTTACTAGTTTTGCCAACTTTCATCTTTATTTTCCCATCTCTTCCACTTATTTCCTCCTAAGTGATTATTTTAATTTTTGTATTTATTTGTTTACGTCTCTACAAGTATGAATGACCATATTTGTGATCAGCGTTCACCTGTATTGTTCCTTTTGCAGAATCTAATGGGGCCAAAGGGGTTGATGAGTTCGAATGTCCTTGAACAAGAAGCAGCAATAAATTCTTTGACAACATTGATGTCAATTACACCAAGAGATACTTATGTGGAGTTTGAAAAGGTTTGCTGCTTGTATGCTGTCTTATATATAATTTTCTTGAATGGTAGCCCATGATGGTGCTAGCATTGTGTTTTGACCAAAGCTTTTTTTTTTTTTTTTTTGCTGCTGGGCAGCTTTTAAAAAATCTTGAAGATCGTTATGCACATGATATGCTTTCAGAAACAGACATCCGGGTATTTTCTATGTCCATTCGATTGATTTGGGATTTTCCAGATGATAAGTTAACGACTATTGATTAAATTTTTTGTTGTTTATTGTTGCTTATAAACCATGCACAGCTGAAATAGGGATATTACTGAACATTCGTGTGTTAGGACTGTCTTTTTCCTGAAAAGTTGTGAATGAATAGTATCCTACTGCACTGCATTGCTTTACAATGTGGGAGCAATCTTTGGTGTAGGATATAAGTTTGTGGGCTGTTGAATTGGAAGGGGGTATTTTTTGGTTTACAATAATTATTGTTTACAGTGTGTAGTTGAGGAGATTGCTATGACTTATGATGGGAGGTTTTGATTTTCCTCTTTCTGCCTCTCATTATTTTAATTTCTTTATGCCCCCTGCTGGATGGGATTGTTGAGGGACAGAAAGCGTGTCCTTTTACAATAGAGATATCTCAGTGAGTTTCCTTCACATCATTAGGTTCAGTATTTTCTTGTCACTTCTACTAGATCCATCTTTTGAAAATTCTGACACAGTATTTCTTGCCAGGAGTTCATCTTATTTTTTGATGTTAAGCACACTCCCTGTCATTCAATAATATCATTTATTCTTCATCTGTCTTTGCTTGGAGTTGTGCCATTTTAATGTGGAAGGTTGCATGTTGAAAAAAGCAATTGTCCCGTCTGAGATTGTTTGCTTTTTTATGTATCTTCTTTGTTGTTGCACTTACACTTATATTCTGCACATGCCTTGTTGCTTCATTAATTTCCTTTTCTAATGTCTTCCAGATTTTTCGTACCCCTGAAGGAATGCTTTCCAGTGAATTAGGTGTTTATGTTGCAGAATCTTTTACTGCTAAGAACGCAAAACAAGCCAAGGGCCGTTTCCGGATGTATGATGATAATGATGATATGGTGATTCGTTATTCTTTATTATTATATTGCATTCATTTTTTTTCCTTTGTTCCTATTTTTGCTGTCTTCCTCTTTAATGTTTCTATAGACATGTAAGTGCTTTTGTCTTATTGCAGAATCACATCAGTTCTAATCATGCTGTCAAGAGAGAACCAGCCATTAGAGAAGCTGCTGGTGTGGGAAAAAAGGATGCTGGGAAGTTAGCGAAGAAAGCTGGCAAGTCATTTTCATTCTTTGTATTGATTTATGGGTTCTTGTACATTGTATTTTCTGTTATTTTTAGCATAAATTAGCTGAGTTATTTTTACTTATCCAGATAAAGATAAAGCAAAGACAGCCAAAGAAGAGGCACGGCAATTATTGCTTGAAGAGGAAGCGTCAATACGTGAGAAGGTCCAGGGCATACAGAACAATCTATCTCTGATGCTGACAGCACTTGGTGAACTGGCTGTCTCTAATCCTGTATTTGCGCACAGCCAATTGCCTTCCGTGGTTCGTGTACTGTGACCTGCTTTTCTTAACCGTGTATCATTTGTTATTATGCGAATACTATTTAACCACAAAAAAAAAATAAATGTAATGTTTGCAAAGTTGGGAACTTTATCTCCGTTCTTGTAGTTTTGTTGCACAGGAAACCGATGTTGGCGTTGTGCTCTAAGAATTGTACTATCTCAAGATTTTTGAGAATAAAATTTTTATTAATTATCTCATCTTAAAAATTCTAAGAATGTACAAGCTATTTATAGAGAAAACGAAATGAGTCCTAGTCCTATTTTAGTAAGGAAAGATAAAAACTAATTAGAAAATGTAAAGATAAACTCAAACCAGGAATATAAAAGAGAATCCTAATCTAACTAGGAAATATAAATTTTAACCAGGAAATAGAAAGGATTCCAATGCTAACTAGGAAATCCAACAGATCTCTCAAGTGAACATTAAACTAATTTGCTTTCTTTCATCTAACTGGGAAAATATTCTTCTTGTCACTCTGAAAGCAGTAGTGCGTGCTAGGAATAATGTCCATGCACATTACATGCACCTCTGGCAAGTTAGGAGCTGCATTTTGTTAATTTTTATTTTGTAGTGGTCATTTCCATACAACACATTTCAAGCCTAGTTGTTTATCATGAGCACTATACTCATATCTCTTGGATAGTTGCTCTAGAATCTCTGTCATTCTTATTTGCATCAATTTAGAGATGTGTTACATGCCTTTATATTTTCATTACCCTCATTGTTTGTGGTCCTAACCATTTTTTATTTATTTTTTATTTTTTTTTTCCTTTTGTTGCTCTTGTTTTGATTATTTCAGGTTAAGTTTGTTGATCCTCTACTTCGATCAACTATAGTAAGTGATGTGGCCTATGAAACCTTGGTGAAACTTTCCCGATGTACAGCTCCGCCACTTTGTAATTGGGCCCTTGATATTGCTACTGCATTACGCCTTATTGCGACCGAGGAAGTCAGCATTTTGCTTGACTTGATTCCACCACCAGGGGAGGGGGAAGCCAATGAAAGACCTTCCATGGGTCTTTTTGAAAGAATAATTCATGGGTTATCTGTCTCTTGTAAATCTGGTCCTCTTCCTGTAGATTCCTTTTCTTTCGTTTTTCCGGTAAGTTTTGACTTGCCTTTATTTTTGACTTTACATATGGGGATTTTGCTGCTTTGCTAATAGATATATGATTCTTTTGTTGTCAGATAATGGAGCGCATTCTCTTATCTTCTAGAAGGACCGCACTTCATGACAACGTGCTCCAGATTCTCTTTTTACATATGGATCCACAATTACCTCTTCCAAGGCTTAGGATGCTATCAGTTACATATCTTTCTTTTGAGCACCACTTTGATGATTAATGATCTTTTGACATCATTGCATGGTTTTTTTCTTGCTTGCTATATTGTTTGCGTTTTGTATTGCAGGTTCTCTATCATGTTTTAGGCATTGTTCCTGCTTATCAGGCATCTGTTGGAGCAGCCTTGAATGAATTGTGCCTGGGTCTGCAACCAGATGAAGTTGCATCTGTATGTTCTCTATAATCTGCTCTTAGTTGGTTCTCGATTAATGTCAACTTAACTTGTCATTATATCTAAAATTAATTGTTTTGAAGGCATTATATGGGGTGTATGCAAAAGATGTTCATGTAAGAATGGCCTGCTTAAATGCGATAAAATGTGTTCCTGCTGTTGGTAGCCACTCTCTTCCTCAGAGTCTTGAGGTTGCGACCAGCATTTGGATTGCTTTGCATGATCCAGAAAAGGTTTGGCTCGCAAACTGTTTTGTCCTCACTCTCTCATATGATGAAAGCAAAACATGCAATATGTCTGAAGAGGCATACCAGTTCTTACACATCTAAACAAATTCTGTTTCATTGGTGATTGTTTGATATTGTTTTACATTTAGTCATTGACAATCATAGTGCCCATTTTGCTCCATCTTTCACTTAGTGTCACCTACCATTCTCGTTGTTTTCTTCCAATTAGTATTTGTTTATTTATTTTCAAGCTGCAAAAGAGAACTCAAAAGAGGCGCCAAAAGTGAGGCCCCTTATGTACTTTGATTGCATCGTTTTGGAATGGATGTGGCGGTTTTCATCATTTTAGCAATTATTTTGTTCTGGAAGTTCATTTTTCTTTCTTATGTTTACAGTCGATTGCTGAAGCTGCAGAGGATATATGGGATCGCTATGGACATGATTTTGGAACTGATTATTCTGAACTTTTTAAGGCTCTTTCTCACGTTAACTATAATGTTCGTCTGGCTGCTGCGGAGGCATTGGCCGCTGCTTTGGATGAAAACCCAGATTCTATCCAGGTTATTTTGAAATCAAATTATATGCTCAAAGATTTAGTGATAATGGTTTAAATGCTGTTTTTAATTTTCTTTTTCCAAATTTTTTTAGGAATCGCTTTCCACATTATTTTCCTTGTATATTCGAGATGCTGCTCTTGGTGAAGACACCTTTGATGTTGGGTGGATAGGCAGACAAGGGATAGCATTGGCTTTACATTCAGCTGCTGATGTTCTAAGAACGAAAGACCTTCCTGTGGTTATGACATTCCTCATATCACGAGCACTGGTAAGATTTATTTTTCAGTTCTCCAAGCAGAACAATTGTTTGACACATTTAGTGACCTTTTTTTGAAGAGGATTACAAATGAAATTGTGGAAATCATCATTAACTTTATAGTCCACTCAAGTTCACAAAAATGTCAACCATTAGTCCTTTTTCCACAATATCACTTGTGACTTGGATGTCCACTATTGATGTGAGGCCTTTGTCAGCAGTTCTGTTGTTTTCTTTTCTATAGCTAATTGCCTTGTAATGTGTTGCAAATGGACTGGACTGAAATCACTTGAGGTTGATTGTAGCATGGGTCTTTGTATAATTGGTGCAACCTTATCATCCAAAAAAATGTATGTCAGTATTTTTAGAAGATGGCTAGGTTTCATATAATCAAATACTCCTTATAAAGGCTTCGGCAATCTTCACCTCACAAGCTAACTTTTGGGTTTGAGTTAAGTCCATTTTCTTCACATGGTATCAAAGCAACCAGTCTTGCGATGTTGGGCCATCCGTGGATGTACGGTTCTGCAAACTTTACACTCCAGGTTTTCTGCATGGGTTCGGCCCTGCGCCTGAGGGGAGTGTGCTTATTATCTCACTTTAGCTCACTATAAGAATCAAATACTCCTTGTAAAGGCTTGGACTATGTTTACCTTGCAAGCTAGCTTTTGGATTGAGTTATACCTAAGTCTATTTTGTTTACTTTATGCTTCTTAAAATATTTTTGGTTTAGTTAGTCCATTCCGAATGATTGAAACACTGAGGCACTTTCTGTTTTGATGCTATGATTTTGATGAAGTATTCTTGCTTTTCTGGAGATTTCATCGCTCTTAAGCATGTTTATATTTAAGGTAGAATTGCTGATTTGTGACTGATCTTTTTGTTGCAGGCTGATCCTAATGCCGATGTTCGAGGAAGAATGATCAATGCTGGAATATTGATTATTGATAAGCATGGGAAAGAAAATGTTTCCTTGTTATTTCCAATCTTTGAGAATTACTTGAACAAAAAGGTTATTCTTGATCTCCAGTGAAGAACTCTTATGCCTGACAAGTGTTCTGCGTTTAGAATTATCTTACTATATTATCTCACTCAATATCTCTTCTTGCTTAGGCATCAGACGAGGAAAAATATGATTTGGTTCGTGAGGGTGTTGTAATTTTCACTGGAGCTTTGGCAAAACATTTGGCAAAGGTTTGAATTTTTATTGTTGACATTTGCGCGAGACAAATATTTCTTGCATTGCTTTTGCTTTAGCTTGTACATGAAAATTATAATGCAGGATGATCCTAAAGTTCATGCCGTGGTGGACAAGCTGTTGGATGTGCTAAATACTCCATCAGAAGCTGTTCAGCGGGCAGTATCAATGTGCCTATCCCCATTAATGCAATCAAAGCAAGTATGTAGATTGCTTTGCAAAGCAGGATTTAAGATTTTGGTTCTGTATTTATATAATTCTATTATGCTTGAAATTTTATATGACACAATTAGTCAAAAAGAGAAAAAAATAGGCATTTATGAACTGTTACCTCTTTTCTGAAAACGAAAATCTTTCGTATGTATTACTTTTTTGTTCAGGATGATGCTGCTGCACTTGTGTCTAGGCTGTTGGATCAACTGATGAAGAGTGACAAATATGGTGAGCGGCGTGGGGCAGCTTTTGGACTGGCAGGAGTGGTAAAGGGATTTGGAATATCTTGCCTGAAGAGTTATGGTATTGCTGCTGCATTGAGGGAAGGTCTTGCAGATAGGTATAGTTGTGCTGCGGCTTTTCTCTCAATTCTGTTTTATTTATTTTTTATTTTTTCAATCAGAACTTAGAAACCCTTAGAAGGGGTTGGAAGAGAGGGTTGGGAGGGGGTGGGTGTGTGGGTTCTAGGTTCTAGGTTCTGAAATCATGACCTACCACAGTGGATACTATCCTGGCGATGTTAATTTCTTGTTTTAGATCCATTTTAAAAAAGTGAATTTTGTTTTAATACTAGCATGATCTGACAAACTTGAATTTCTGTTAAACTCTAGGAGTTCTGCAAAGTCCCGTGAAGGAGCTCTTTTGGCTTTTGAGTGCCTTTGTGAAAATCTTGGAAAATTGTTTGAACCGTAAGTATCACTATTACTAAGTGGCCAAAACAATCTTCATAGGGGGTTTCTGTATATAGCTTACTTTTCCTCCTTTGACTCCAGGTATGTGATTCATCTGTTACCACTACTGCTGGTTTCTTTCTCTGATCAAGTAATTGCTGTTCGTGAAGCTGCTGAATGTGCTGCTCGTGCAATGATGTCCCAACTTAGTGCACAAGGGGTTAAACTTGTCCTTCCGTCACTTTTGAAGGTGCTCAGTTTGTATTTGATTATTTTTCTGCTTAAAAAATTACCACTTATCAATAGTTATAATTACTGTACCTGTCCTGGTTTCCTATTTCATAGCTAAAAATTTGTTTCACTTGCAAGCAATTTGGTGTTTTCTGATTGGTATATTGGTGCTGCAACCGTGACTTGTGGATGTGCTTAGAATCAAATGACTTTTGTCTCTGTCTACTCACTTTGGCAGGCTTGGATGAGTAACAACTCATACCAAAGATGTTGACTAATAAAAACTTTTGCTATGTTGCTAGTATTATTTGTGCCTTAATAGACTTTGTTAGTGAAAAAAAAAATAACCCTCCTAGCCTGACAAGATGTACAAGTGTTGGCTGTTTGAAGTTTCATTATTATGAACTAAAATGTTTATGACATTACATATATCCCTAGGAATTACAGCGGTGTACCTTTTATTTGGAGTTAGACAATTATTTTTGTTGTGTGTCTTTATTAATTCAAAGATAAAATTTCTCATTTTTCTCTTATTTTACTGTAACAATTGCATTGGAGAACTTCAATCATATCAGAATAATTGTAGACCACCATGTTATATTGCTGCATCTTTGTTTAGGGTCTTGAGGACAAAGCCTGGAGGACAAAGCAAAGTAGTGTACAGCTCCTCGGTGCTATGGCTTACTGTGCTCCTCAACAACTGTCTCAGTGCCTCCCCAAAATTGTGCCAAAACTGACGGAGGTTTATCTGAATAAAAACATAAGCCTGTTAGTCTAGCTCCTTTAAAAAAAAAGAAAATCTTGACTCCAGAAATATTTGGTGTAATTACAGGTCTTGACTGATACACATCCCAAAGTCCAGTCAGCGGGGCAAACGGCACTTCAGCAGGTTATACTCTTATCTACTTTTTATTTTTCTTATATTATATGATTAATTTACCATAATTCTTTCTTGCTATTCTTAGGTTGGGAGTGTTATAAAGAATCCAGAAATATCTTCTCTTGTCCCTACACTTCTCCTGGCCCTCACTGATCCCAATGACTATACAAAGTATTGCCTTGATATTCTCCTACAGGTAAGCATTTGTTGAACCAGAAATTATTATAGATTCTTATCCAAAGAAGGTTTACGAGTCAAAATCTATTGCTTTTCATGCCTTAATGCTACCATTTTCTTTTTTCTGCAGACAACATTCATTAATTCAATCGATGCCCCCTCACTTGCACTGTTAGTGCCAATAGTTCATAGAGGACTAAGGGAACGGAGTGCTGAAACTAAAAAGAAAGCTGCACAAATAGTTGGAAATATGTGTTCTTTAGTTACAGAACCAAAGGATATGATTCCTTACATAGGGTTGCTTCTTCCTGAAGTAAAAAAGGTATTTTTTTAATTTAGTTTTACACATAGATGGAAATGATACGTCCTTTACAATGTGGCTTTCTTGTGTGGTCTTTGACAGGTTCTCGTAGACCCAATCCCAGAAGTTCGGTCTGTCGCAGCGAGGGCCATTGGATCACTTATAAGAGGAATGGGGGAAGATCACTTCCCAGATCTTGTCCCTTGGCTGTTTGATACACTAAAATCTGATACTAGTAATGTAGAGCGCTCTGGTGCTGCTCAAGGGTTGAGTGAGGTTAGGCTTCATTGTGAACTTTTACTTTTTTCCTTTTCTTTCATTTGATATGCATTTTATCCTGATTAGACAAGCCAGTTGTATCATGTGCAGTGTTTTGTGAAATTCTGCTTATAACAGACTTGATAAATGCATTATTCTCATACATCTGCCTTTCATTTTAGGATGCTTAACGTGACTGTTTCTATATAGTTGCTTGATGGAGTTTCATGTCTGTCTACCATGCAGGTTTTAGCTGCACTGGGAACAGAGTACTTTGAGCATGTACTTCCTGATATTATCCGAAACTGTTCTCATCAAAGGGCATCTGTACGTGATGGGTATTTAACACTTTTCAAGGTAAATACTGTTGTACTAGTTGATTTATATTCTTCTGCATATTTTTTACTAGATTTTTTTATAATTAATTTCCTTTTGTGCGCGTTTATTTGCAGTATCTGCCTAGGTCATTAGGCATTCAATTCCAGAACTATTTGCAGCAGGTTCTGCCTGCTATCTTAGACGGTGAGTTTCATTTTGCTTGTGGTTTATTGTTTCCTTTAACAACCTTGGTTATGAATACTTTCTTAAATTCTTACTATATTATGTGATGTGGTGTTGCTTGTATCCTCACAGGTCTTGCCGATGAGAATGAATCTGTGCGTGATGCAGCATTAGGTGCTGGACATGTCCTTGTTGAGCACTATGCCACAACGTAATGCTCCATATTGACCTTTACATTTGTTTCATTCTTCTTTTACTTGGTTATGGCCTCACACTTATCAAGTGTTGATATTAATAATTTATTCGCATCGCTGGAGGGAAATCTGAATTTATGGGCGAACAATATTACTCTTTCAATCATGTATATGGGAAGTGTTGCACAATTGGGTGATAATGATGAAATCCATTCTTTCTAAAGCTTGAATCTCTTCGTGACTTTCTACTGTACTGATTATAATTTTCATCAGATATGTTCTACTTTTCTCTTATTATCTTTCTTTTAATCTGCAGGTCCTTACCCCTTCTTCTTCCTGCTGTTGAGGATGGCATTTTTAATGATAATTGGCGTATCCGACAAAGTTCTGTGGAGTTGTTAGGGGATCTCTTATTTAAGGTTTATAGTGCTTGAAATATTCAACTTCTACTTTATAAATATTCCCATTACTGGATTTTAGGTAGTACTTTCTCAATGCAGGTTGCTGGAACTTCTGGAAAAGCTTTACTTGAGGGTGGTAGTGATGATGAAGGTTCTAGCACTGAAGCACATGGACGGGCAATTATTGAAGTTTTGGGAAGAGATAAACGCAATGAAGTTCTTGCTGCGTTATATATGGTTAGGACTGATGTGAGCCTATCCGTACGTCAGGTAGTGAACAGTAGAATTATGTAGTTGGCTTTTAATTTTGTATTCACACATATTTTGGTACATAACCTGAAATATTCCCTAAAACCTCTGTTCAGGCTGCCTTACATGTATGGAAAACTATTGTGGCAAATACTCCAAAGACACTCAAGGAGATCATGCCAATTTTAATGAATACTCTGATATCTTCTCTGGCATCATCATCATCTGAAAGGCGGCAGGTTTGTGCTTCCACTCTGCTTTGAATTTCTGATTTGTTGTTCATGAAGTTCAAGTGATAAAGTTTAATTGTCATGCAGGTTGCTGCAAGAGCACTGGGTGAACTTGTCCGGAAGCTCGGTGAAAGAGTACTTCCTTTGATCATCCCCATCTTATCCAAGGGGCTGAAGAACCCTACTGCTAGCAGAAGACAAGTAATAATTTATTATGTAGCTATGGTGTTCATATTCTGTGTCCCCAATTAGTCTGAATTTGGAAATATGCTGTGAGCAAAATATGTTTAGAATTTTAATTTTCCTTCCTACTTTTATATGCTCTCTAGTCTTAAACCCTTCTGTACTGCATATATTCACTGTCTGTTCAGTGTACATGGTGTTCATGTTTTGATAAGATTGTTTGTCATGGTTCCTATTATTTTCTGGGTTGGGAAGCAGATTCAGTAGATTCTGACCATTTGGGTAACAATAAATAAAGTCTTGAATGTAGAAGACTTGTTTGCAAGGACATTGGCCTTCTTTTGGGTTCTCTATGTGAAGAAATTTATCTAGGATTTGCCAGTTGTGAAATAAGTTGTTGAATATTTACTGAAATTTATTTATGTAATTCTAATATTGCATGGAATGATAGGGTGTATGCATTGGCCTGAGTGAGGTAATGGCTAGTGCTGGGAAGAGCCAGTTGTTGAGTTTCATGGATGAGCTCATCCCCACTATTAGGACTGCTCTCTGTGATAGGTAATAGAAGTGGTTATCTTGGTACTTATCTCTAATATCTTTTACGTAGAGTTTTAATTTACTTAATTTCTTTCAACAGCATGCCTGAGGTTCGTGAATCTGCAGGATTAGCATTCAGCACTCTGTACAAGGTGTCTTTTCACTAACCTTTGATTTTATGTTAAATTTTTTGCTTAAGTATGAATTATAAGATGAAAAAAAATTGTTATTGTCAGAGTGCTGGAATGCAAGCAATAGATGAAATAGTTCCAACGCTGCTGCATGCTCTTGAGGATGATGAAGCCTCTGATACTGCTCTTGATGGCCTCAAACAAATCTTGAGGTAAGAATCTTGTGCAATAATTGTACTGTTATTCTTCTCACTCATGCATCTTGCAATTTTTCCAACATCAAAATTGTTACCTTTTTCTTTCATCAATTTCAGTGTCAGGACTGCAGCTGTATTGCCTCATATTTTGCCCAAGCTGGTCCACCTTCCTCTTTCGTATGTCTTGCTTAAACTGATCTGCCATTTGCTACCTACATAAATAAGTTTGGTGGTTTGTCTCATATTATAACTTGGCTGTATATGCAGTGCCTTCAATGCACATGCCCTAGGGGCATTAGCTGAGGTTGCTGGACCTGGGCTTAATGTCCATCTTGGTACTGTTCTTCCTGCTTTACTCTCTGCGATGGGTGGTGAGGAGAAGGTATAAAGCTAGCACTCTGAACTTGGTTGTTTCTTGCATGCATTTTCTGTTCTACATATCTTGCTTACCTGAATTCAGAATGCTAATTTGTTCGGTAATTACGAGCTCTTTTATCCTATATAGCTATTTATTCTGTTGAATTGCCTACTCATTGTGGATGTTATAGGA
Source organism: Excoecaria agallocha (assembly GCA_037975025.1). Classification (NCBI taxonomy): domain Eukaryota; kingdom Viridiplantae; phylum Streptophyta; class Magnoliopsida; order Malpighiales; family Euphorbiaceae; genus Excoecaria; species Excoecaria agallocha. Next base: position 66,179,546 of record CM075808.1, read on the forward strand.
GGTTCAAAATTTGGCAAAGGAGGCTGCAGAAACAGTGGTCTTAGTCATAGATGAGGAAGGTGTTGAGTATTTGATTGCAGAGCTTCTTAAAGGTGTTGGAGATAGTATGGTAAGTCCATGAGCTAATGCTTCATGTTTGAGGCATTTTTAGTGTCTTATCTTTTACTTATTTTAACTCATATGCCAAATATTCTAACTCATATGTTTTGGCCTCATGGTGGTAGGCTTCTGTTAGAAGAAGTTCGGCATATTTGATAGGCTACTTCTTCAAAAATAGCAACTTGTATTTGGTTGATGAAGCTCCAAACATGATATCCACATTGATTGTTTTGCTTAGCGATCCAGATTCCTCAACTGTTGCGGTATCTTTCACAAGTATTTCAAAGATTACTTCTGTCATTTTATGTATTGTATATAACACTTTCTTCTGTAGGTTGCATGGGAAGCCTTATCGAGGGTTGTTGGCTCAGTTCCTAAGGAATTGCTTCCTTCGTATATAAAACTAGTCCGCGATGCAGTGTCTACATCCAGAGATAAAGAACGTAGAAAGAAGAAGGTTGGTAGTTGCATTTTTCATTGTGGTCACAATATTCTTTGGTGCGACTTAGCTTTGTAGCGTTTATCTGAGGTGCTTTTTGCCCAACTTGTGAGTGGATGATTAATTAGGATCTCTTTTAACATATTTGCAGGGAGGACCATTGCTCATTCCTGGTTTCTGCCTTCCAAAAGCCCTTCAGCCATTGCTTCCAATATTTCTCCAAGTATGCATCTTCCTCTCCCTCTATTATTGTTATCATCATTTCAAAATTTCCAGGTAGCAGGGTATTGTGTTGTTCCAGGTTCATTTATGATGTCTCTAGGATAAACTCTTGTCGCTCTTGATTCTTCCTCTTCAATATCAAATAATTGCTGAGAAGTACACAGTGGTGTACTGACAATTCACTTTGCTCTCTTTTAAAGTTCAGTGGCTTGCTCATACTCTGGCATTTTGCTCACTTTGATGAGGGAAGTTTTAAAGACTGCATTAACATTTTTAGCTCTTATTTATATACACTCAGCATTGTTCTTTTTTTCTTGTCCTTCCTTTTCAACCCTATATTTATTGCTGAATTCATGAGATATGGTCCATTAGCTTGCATATTTCTGTTTTTGTTCTTGTGGTCAATTTACCATGGGATTGGATATTAAGATTGGCAAAAAGTTCATCCTGAAGATCATTGTTTTTGTCTAGGAGAGGAGAGCTCTTTGGATCTTTATAATTTCTCTATCGTTTAAAACATTGATTAAATAGGAATTTATTTTTTCAGGGCTTAATTAGCGGTTCTGCTGAACTAAGAGAGCAGGCAGCACTTGGTCTTGGGGAGCTTATTGAAGTAACTAGTGAGCAAGCACTGAAGGAGTTTGTCATTCCAATCACAGGGTAAGTTCTATGGACTTGTAGGAAATGAAAAACTAGATGTTTAGAAAGCAGGTCAACTATAAGACAAAATAGTTTCACAGTATTTCTTTCCCACTAACGTACTTCCGTGTGGCACTAGCAAACTTTCCATACAGAATGTTGGGTATGCTAGTAAGCTTTCCAGAGCTTACCTAGCTTAGCAGAACAAGCAAGCGCAAGAGATTATAAGGAACACTTAAATTGGTCATGGATACAGAAGAGAACAAACCATATAGATGGGCCTTCCACCAATTTAATGGATAGTTGAGATTCATTTAAGCTGTCGTGGAGAATTGACTTCTGCATGTTTCCCACCTTCTTATTGGTGCCTCTGTAAAATTCACTAGATTGTTCTGTAGAATATTCTCTATTTTCTACAACTGTAAAATACCCCTATAATTCTCTAGATGCATTCACAAACTTTTTATATAGTGTAATGCATACATACAGCAGACCAAGTAGGTATATTTGACCTCCAAGAATCTTACTACTGGAAATTCCATGGCATATGGCCAGAAAAATGATTTCCTTTTTATGTGTTAGTTTTTTAATTGCTTTTTATGCTTTACACATTACATGATCATTATTGACTATCTATCAATCTCAGTGATCTTGATAATATTGGTTAGACTCATCTAACTTTGAAGTTCAGCAAAAATACTTTTAATCTTATTGCAGCTCTCTCTCTCTCTTTTTCCCTCTTCCCTTTCTACTCTCAAACATGGATTACACTGATATCTGTATCATTCTTTTCTTCTTCTTCCTTTTTTTTTTTTTTTTTTTGCTGCAACTCATGCCCCAGCTTGTTGGTAGTTAAGAACTCTATTATAGCTCATGTGAGATTATGGTTCATTAGGTAATGGTCTATGAAAGGGAATGGACTCTGGTTCTTGCTAGATGTGTATAAATCTTGGCCCTTCTGAAAGCATTAAAGTTGAAAAAATGAGCATCAGTTTGCCTTTTGGAACCACCCTTCTAGCATCAATTAAATCAGTTGTTTCAGTAAATCTGAAATTTGATTTCAGATGAATTTTTAGTTTTTGAACTATTACTTTGTTTCCCTCAAAATGCTTTTTATGTTCAAATTTTCCTATGATTTTACCTGCTACATCCTGAAACCCTATGGAATCTAATGTTTTCTGGTTATGGCAGGCCTCTGATTCGGATCATAGGTGATCGGTTCCCTTGGCAGGTTAAGAGTGCCATTTTGTCTACTTTAAGCATCATAATTAGAAAGGGGGGGTTGGCACTGAAACCTTTTCTTCCGCAACTGCAAACCACATTTATAAAGTGTCTACAAGATAACACTAGGTAAGTATTTGGAAATGTAGATTTGATGTTCTTTTAACTATTGAGCACAAGATAACACGAAGTAAGTATTGGAAATGTAGATTTGACATTCTTTTAACTATTGAGAACTTTATCCACTGGTGATCAACAACATTATTTTTCCTGTGGTGTGGGGCTGCATTGATATTTAAATGTTATATGCTTGCAGGACGGTTCGTACAAGTGCTGCCCTGGCACTTGGAAAGCTTAGTGCACTCAGTACTAGGGTTGACCCCCTAGTAACTGACCTGCTGTCCAGTCTGCAGGTAGTGCTTGTCATTTTGCATTTTTTGTTACACATTGATCCTTGTTATAATTATAACCTTGCCATTAATGTTTTAGGCTTCAGATGGTGGTGTCCGTGAGGCCATTCTTATGGCTTTAAAAGGTGTCTCGAAGCATGCTGGGAAAGGTGTGGGCAATGCAGTCAAACTTCGTGTTTACTTACAATTGAATGATCTAGTCCATCATGATGATGACCAAGTTCGAGTTTCTGCTGCGAGCATTTTGGGTATAATGTCACAGGTTTGTCTGAATATTCTAAATATCTTGGTTTGCCTTGTATCTTAGCTGTTTATGGAAGAAGTTAAGAGAAGTCCTCAACTGTTCAGTACAACGAATTTGTCATTGCTATTTTAAAACTGCTTGTGATAAGTGGTACTAGGCATGATGGTTTTAAGCTTAGGACTGCAAATGGACTGGGACATTGTTTTGTCTTTCCTTTGTTAAAAAAAACTAGGTCAGTGCAAAGGTGGAAGGTGTCAAGCTTGTCATAGTCAAATGTGCAGGAACAACTCACTGCACTTCCTCTACCTAAAACCAGCCATTAGAACAAATAAAATTCAAAAGAAACGAGACGAAGTCTAAGTTGCTTGTTTGACTGTTGTGGAAGGACTGATCTAAGTTTGCTTCTGAACATGTCAGATCTTGCTAAAGATCAGATAAAACATATATATATATAAATATAATTAAAAAAAAATGTCGTTTCTTCTTTGTGGCAGACAAGACACTGGAACTGTATAATATTTTCAATAGATATTTTTGAGCTTCAGTTTGCTGCATTTGTCACAATTTTGTATTAGCTGGAGATTACCAGATGATAGTAGCAGTGGCAAAGGTGGGCTTGTCAGTTATATAGTGCCCTGAGTTCTGCATCAGCAATTTTCCCTGTTAAAATTCAATCTTCTTACTGCTTCCTCTTGTCTCTGCTCTGAATGAATTATAATGCAGTACATGGAAGCTGCTCAGCTTGTTGTCCTGCTTCAGCAACTCGTAAACCTGGGTTCTTCTACAGCCTGGGTTTCTAGGCATGGATCAGTGCTCACCGTCTCATCTCTGCTCAGGCATAACCCTTCCTGTGTCATTACTTGTGCGGAATTTCCATCTATTGTAACAAGCCTTAAAGATGGCTTGAAAGATGAGAAGGTATTTGCAATTCTGACAGTTAAAAATTATGCTGTTTTCTTAACTGATTGCCGAAATGACCCTTGATCTTGCAAATTAGTTCCCTCTTCGTGAAACTTCAACCAAAGCATTAGGAAGGCTTCTTCTTTATCAAGTTCAAAGTGATCCTTCAAAAATCTCTGCATACGTCGATATCATATCATCAATAGCGTCAGCTTTGCATGATGACTCCAGCGAAGTCAGAAGAAAGGGATTATCTGCTATAAAAGCAGTGGTAAAAGTGAGTGTTTGTTGAGAACATGCACAATCCACAATGCTTAGATTTTGGTTGAGAACTAGTCTCTTGATTGCATGTGGCAAAATTTATTGCAGGCAAGCCCTACATCCATCGAAGCGTATATTTCAATAGTTGGCCCTGCTCTTGCTGAATGTTTGAAGGACAGTAGCAATCCAGTGAGGCTAGCAGCTGAAAGATGTGCTTTGCATACCTTCCAGTTGGCAAAAGGTACTTATTTTGTATTTTAATTTTTATTGGACGAATTAGTAAATATTGCATGGGATTCTCCTGCATATTGTTCACCATTTGAATGGGCCATTTCATTGATACTAGAACTGTTCAACGCCACCTCTTCCCTGGGCTCTATTTTTCCTTTAGTAGAATTAATTAAGGTGTCATATTCATGTTTCTGCAGGTGCAGAAAATGTTCAAGCTTCTCAAAAGTTTATCACGGGCTTGGATGCGAGGCGACTTTCAAAATATCCTGAACACAGGTATTCTAGTTGAACAGCTACTTTATTCTGGCCTATGGCCATTAATTGCTCTGGGTTTTGTAGCTGTGCTGCATATAGTTATTCTATCCTTACAAGGGATACAACTTTCCATATTTCCCACTGATCACGGTTATGTTTATATAATATGTAATCAAGAAAATTGTGTGGGGGTACATGATTTCTTGGTTTTCAGGATAATTATATAAAGTAAAAACATAAGGAGCCATATTTCTTAACTGATGCTCTTCTTGAATGCAACATCATTGAAAATAGTAGCTGTCTTTTAGAAGAGTCAAGTTCCCGAATATAATGCCTTGCTATGATATTAACTAACCATTTTCTTGAGTTGCATTTTTATTGGTTAATAGCTTCATAGCCTTGATATGTTACAATGAATATCTGTCTCTGGAAATGCAGTGATGAAAGTGAAGATAGTGAAGATGACTGGACAAGTGGCTGAAGAGATTAGTTACCTATCCATTTTTGCTTCTCTATTTTCCTTTAAATGGTGTTACCGATCCAGATAATCAGAGAGATCATGGCCAATGTTTTTGCGGCATCTGTGTCCATACCGGAGTATATAGTCATATATACGCACACACAAGGTTTGCCACCCAAATTTTGTTTCTTGGGTTTTGTTTAGATGTTTCGAGGAGTGAAAACAGTTTTGGACGAAGATGATGTGCAAATGTAAGGGCACATACTAGCCTCATTTTTGTAAAACCTCAAAACAGGTAGGGCTAATTGTTACAAATATAAGGGCACAACATTGGTTTTGTTGTAATCTTTCCATGCCACTTAATATTTTATTATTTTGTTTGATGAAAAATGTTGTAAGTTCAATTTTCCTAAATGTCTAAGGAAATCCAGTGGGTTGCCGAAGGCTTTTCAGGAACTGGGTGATGGATTTATTTTTCTGGTCAATTAATGCTTGACATCTGCGCAATCTCCAATCATTATTTGCTACTATCGATTATGTCGGCTATGAGATCCGACCTAACTGATATTCACCATTCTCCTTTTTTGAGTTGACATTGCTTAATTTTTAGGGCTGGGCGGTTTTGAAATTCAATCGTCTATCAAATAAATTGTCCTCGTTATAACATTTTATTTTTCAAAAAATATAAAATGGTATAAATTTGTACTTTTGAATGTAAATATGGACTTTTTTTTTTAATTAATAGTTAGTATTAAAATGGTTTGTAAATGTCATTCATTTGTAATATTTTTAGTATTAAAAAAATTTGTAAAGGCAAATTTATATGATTTTTAATATTGTATGGGTAAAATTAATTTTTATTCTTTTCTAAGTAAGGTATTTTATTTATTTATTTCGAAAATATAAATGTTATAATCTGCAAGATTGTAAAGCATCAAGAAAAAAAATTATGATCAATATGTTGGGAGTAATTCGCAATTTCAAAAATAATGTTGCTATATTAAACTTATAAAATTGTTATTTCTCTTCTGAATCCTATTATATGTGTCATTAATTAATTTGAACGTACTTTCTTTGTTTTTTTATGTGTTATTTTTGAATAACATGCAAATTTTATTTATTTGTTTTTTTTAGATTTTCAATATAATTTAATTTGATTTTTTAATTTAATTTTTTTTCTCAATAAAATTAGAATTAATTTAATTTAATAATTTAATTTTAATTACTTAATTTGATATTAAATTTAAATTTATTTATTATATTTTAATTACAGTAAAAAAAATAAAAGTGATGGATAAAAAAAATCGGAATGAGTAATGACTTTTGGCGGTCGGTATTAGAATCTCTAATGGTTTGAATATGATTTGTACAACAGAGAGTGAGGGGTTTTTTGGTAATTGAGGAGAGTTGAAGTTAGGTAATGGCATGTTAAAAAGTGATGAGCAAGTTACCAATAAGTGTCCCGAGTCTCGCCAACCTCTTGCCGTAGAAGCCAGTACAGCATGAAATTACTACATTGTCCTCCTTCAGGTTGTATAATGTAGTAAAGTTGGGATCTACCGTGACAACTAAATCTTAATTATCAAAACAAAATTTCCCTCATCTCATTAACGTCTTTAATTAGTAAAATTAATTTTCATTTCCTTTTGTTGATCGGCCGGACATTTCCTTTCTTCTTTCAAGCTTTACACCTAAAAAATTGCCGTTTACAATTTCCTCTTTCTCCAACAAAGTGGTTATAAAATCCAACTGCTTTAATTATCACTCTTTATTCTTAGGGTTTATATCAATTTACTCCCTTCATCTTATAATTTTCGTCCACCTATTCTATTATTAACCATGATATTTATAGTATCTTATATTTATAATGGCTATAATAAAAAATCATAAGAAAAATTTTATCTACTGACCATAATAACTGCACATTTTCTTAATATTATGCAAAAAATAAAAATAAAAGTAGATAAAAATTATGGAACTAAAGTTTCCTGTAACTAGTTGAAAATTATAAACCATTTCTCTATTAATTTTAGGATAAATATATTATATGATTCTCAAATGATTTATCAATGATTATTGTTATAAAATATACCTTTTCAGCTATATATTATACGAACGAAAATGTTACTATATCGTATAATTGATGGAAGTTATTACTGTAAAAGCTCCATAAATAATTTGTCAAATCAATTTTAACAATCATCATTTGGCACAAATTATATATCTGGAAACAATACTAATATAATTAAGATGTTCTTTATTCGGAAAGGCATAAAAAAGAATAGGCTGAATTAAATTAAAACTCTAAACCCATATTTATATATTTTTTTTAATAGAACACTTGCTAGATAATGCTGCTATAAAATCACAATTCATGAAGTAAGGGTCATATAAGACATTTTGAATAATTGAAGGTCAAATTGCAGGGTTTGGGATTGAGAGTTCAGATGCTGACAAGAAAATTTTCTCTTCAAGCAGAGAATGCGAGATTCGAGAATAGAAGCTTACCATTCTTAATTTAATCCTTATTTTTTTTTTTTATGTTTTCATGGCATTCATTAATTATTATCTCGATTCATTGCTTATGTGTAGTAAATTAATTTAATTTCTCTAAAATCTATGCCCACACATGGAGAGAAGTGCATATTGTAGCACACATTAAGGAATTGCTTCAAACTCAGTATTCCAAAAACAAAGACAACAAATTTCAAAATTCAACACTGCCTCTCCTTCTCTTATGATATTTTATAAATATATGCAATAATGCTAAAAAGTATAAAAATCCAACCAACCATTTGCACAGTCCTAATTACAGTAACGAGTTTAGACCTCAAAGAATTGTTATTTTCTCAATCTCGCATGCATGCTAACATCCAAACCTTATATGAAAATGAGAGGTAAGTATTATGATGGAGATACATAAAGATGAAAAATAAAAAATTCAAAGAAAGATTTTATAGCTTTAAAAAATAAAAACAAGTTGAAACGGGAAAAAAATAGTGGGAGATTCGGATTAAAATTTGAAAGTAATAATAGGCAAGAAACGTAAGAGCAAATGATTGACAAAGCCATAATTACGATGGTTAATTCTTTTTAGCGATGGTTAGTATAATAATGCTACCAATAGTAAAAAAAAAATTATGTTAGAAAAGTTACTTTTTGTGTAATTTTTATATGGTGAAAGAACAATTTTCTTCCAAAATATGCTAATTGGCAACTATATATAAATTTATATGGATCCATTTTGAAGGTAACAAATCATATTCAAATCGGGATAAATATTTGTGAATTTAGGTGATGAGTAAATAAATAAATAAATTAGAAATAGTGGAAGACATGCCATGTGGCAACAAAAAAAAGCAATAAAAAAAATTCCTACTTGGAGTAAATCAAAGGAATAGAGAAACTGGGAAGGAAAGAAACCGATATAGCAGCCTAACTCTCTATATATATCTAAAAATAAAAATTTTAAAAAATAATAAAAATGAATTGAAAAATAAAAAATATTAATGGCGAAGTTGTATGGTGGCAGATAACCACATTGAAGAAGTGCAATAAAAGGGGAGCTGTAATAGTTGGGTAGGTCTGGGTTTTTATAGTGCTTTCAAGGCTTTCTTTGTTTCTTCTGATTCTTGATTTTCTTGATTTTCCAAATTAACAAGGAAAAGATTGTCTTATATATGAATCCAATGCAGAGGAGGCAATCATGATATTGAAGGTGAATGTGTAAGAGCAAAGGGGCCTTCTTTTTGCAGGTTTTAATTAACCATCTCCACCAACTTCTTTTTCCCACCATTAATATTCTTTAGAGAGAGAGAAAGAAAGAGTCATTTTCTTGGGTTTTTGGTGCTTGGTAGTGATATTTCAAGAATAAAGAACGAAACCCAGATTCGATAGTTTTTGCTACTAATGGTGTGTTAGTGTTTCTTGAGAGTTGAGGAGACATGGGTTTTATAGATATCAAGAAAAAGTTTCCATCTTTGCTTCTTCTTGTTCTTGTTCACGTTGTTGTGATCTTTTTCAATGAAAGATTTACAGTATTGGCCATGGCTTCTACTACTCTAAATTACACAACTTATAGGAAAGTAAGTAGCTTGAGACTTGGAAGAATTCAGAGGCATTTGGACAAGATTAACAAACCTCCTGTTCTCACCATACAGGTAATTACTCAAATTGGTTAATATATTTATGTTTCTAATTACTTTTTGTTTGTACTAATTAATTAATGATTATTTGCTGTGCATGAACAGAGCCCAGATGGGGATATCATAGATTGTGTTCATAAAAGAAAACAACCAGCTTTAGATCATCCTCTTTTAAAGAATCACAAGATCCAGGTGCTTATTATTTACTAACCCTTAATTATTTAACTAAATCTTCTTTTTTGTTGTTTTCTTAATTTATTTTTATTTCTTTTTTTTGGGCTTGTTCAAAAACTCTTTTTTTTTTTAATTATAGGTTTACATTTTCTTTTTTTAATTCACAACTAGTTTGATTTAATCTTTTTTTGTTCCAAATCATCTTGGCTTCTAATATATAATATATATGAAATTGTTAGGTTTCTATGGCTTCATGTGGTAGCCATCTTTTTTATCAACAAAAGGGCTTTTTTTTTTTTTTTTTTTTTTACATTTGAAAAGAAAATAAAAACTTAAGAGTAAAGAAGACTCTTAATCTTTGTTTTTCCTTATCACACAAACATGAATTAATTATAATGATTAAATATGATTATTAATGTTAATAGAGAGTCCCATCAGAAAGGCCAAAAGTCAAAATGTTGAAAGAAGATGAAATTAGAGAGGGAAAGAAGAAGAAGGGTGAAGAAGATAATAATAATAATGCAATTGCATGGCAAATGTGGCATAGAAATGGGACAACATGCCCTAAAGGTACTGTTCCAATACGGCGGAGCTCACTGAATGATGTTTTGAGAGCCAAGTCTTTGTTCGACTTCGGCAAGAAGCAACGCTCTCTCTCTATCTCCTCTCCTAATCGACGCTCCGATGCACCCGATGTTGTTAGCGGTAATGGACATGAGGTATACGTATACCCCATCATTTTCTCTTTAATTTATTTTATCAAGTTCTAGACAATTAATTTAATATTTTAATGTTAAAATTTATTTATTTTTATATTATGTATATTAGCTTGATCAATGAATTGCATATATTTTTGTATAAACAAAGAGTTTTTAATTAATTTTATAATTAATAGGATAATTATTATATTTGCCTTTATTTTTAAAAAAAAGAAAAATAACATGTGAATTTCTTGAGACGCCTTTACTTTCGAAGTATTAATTAAAAAAATAATTTAATAAATTTTAGAAAATTGTAACTATTGATAGAGTAGAGTTTAATAATGTGTGTTTTTTTTAATTGTTTGATTTATTCTTTATGATCTTTTAATTTTTAATATTACTCATGCATGAAATTTTTTTTGAGAGATCCTAAAATTATGATCTAATTTGTGAAGAAAGCAAATAGATTTCAACAATTATTACAAAAAGTTCATTAAAAAATTACAAGTTTAGTGATGATTTATTTATCTGATAATATAAAAATATTTAACAAATTTGCAATGCTTTCTATTATAAAAAAATTTATATTCTTAATTTGACATCATTTGAATAAGATATACTAGATATACTCTTTTCGTTTTTGTTTTTTTAGCTGTCACTTTTATTATTTTTACTATAATTAAGAAATAATAATTATATTTAAATTTAATATTAAATTACGTGATTAAAATTAAATTATGAAATATATCTGATTCTAATTTTATTGAAAAAAAATTAAATTAAAAAAAATAAATTTTATTAAAAGTGTAAAACTGATAAATAAATAAAATTTAAATTTTAATTAAAAGTGACACATAAAAAGAACGAAAAAAATATTATATTCACTTACAAAGTATCATAAAAGAGATTTTATTAAATAATAAATATAAATGATATTCTTACAAGGAAACCTAATTTACAATGCCAGGTAAGAAAAAATAAATATATTTTGAAACCGCATTCATTTAATTCAATCATATATATATATATATATATATATATATATTCCTAAACAATTTAATTCAATCATATTCATTTGCCAAGCTATTAATTGCTTGCATAAAATAGTCTGATTTTCCCAATCTCAACAAAATCTTAGCTGTACATCTTTACTTTTTCCGTTGACTTTTCCTTGTACCGATCATGTCTTCACATTTTCATCTGATGTATGGTCTACAGCATGCAATCGCCTACACTGGATCATCACAGGAAGTGTACGGAGCCAAGGCAACTATTAACGTGTGGGACCCTTCAATACAAGTTGTCAACGAGTTCAGCCTATCACAGATCTGGGTTCTCTCCGGATCATTTGACGGCTCAGATCTCAACAGCATAGAAGCTGGGTGGCAGGTACCTCTTCGATTTCCTGTCCTCGCACACATAGTATCGCATACCTTTTCTTTTTTTATTTGGATCAAAAAATCATTTTTTTTATACATTTCAGTAACCTTACGAATTATATATTTCGACTATTCCACAATATAAGAGTTGGCAGATTTTTGAATTTTACAAAATATCAATAAGATATTTTTCTATTTTATTTTTGAATATATATTAAAAAATAATTAATAAAGTAAAAATGTATAATTGTACAAAAATGATAAAATAATATTTTAATAAATTATAATTAAATTACTATAAAATTGATATTAATAATTTTTTTGGTTTACTTAATAAGCTGAAAATTTATATAAAATTGATGTTAATAATTAAAATATTTTGTTAGTGGGATTTCTGAAGTTGTGATAATTCTACTAGTCAGGTCAGTCCGGAGCTTTATGGTGACAGCAGGCCAAGATTGTTTACTTATTGGACAGTAAGATCTCTAATTTAATTATTTCTTTTATTAATAGAATAAATTAATCCCTTAACTCAGATTAAGAACCAACATATTAATATATGAATATTCAAACATAATTGGATTATTCTTCGGAATAAATAATCATGTGATTTTTCATTTTTCTATTCATATCTGCAAACCTATCATATTTTCCCTAATGGAGGGAACAAAGTCAAAGTCAACCTCTCCTTGGCATGGAACTTTGATATCAATTGTATTTTCTCTATGAGAGAGCTCCATTTCCGATAAATTATTTATTCTAAAAACACGGTTCTCCTTATATATATATATATATATATATATATATAAATTTGATTATTATGGTTGAATTAATTCATTTTTTTCTAATATATCTCTTCATTAATTAGGGATATATAATTAAAATGAAAAATAATCTATGTTGGCTGATTATTACGCAAAGATGTATTATATATTTAACAGGTTAATTAACTATAACGTTAAAAAAATACTTTTTCTGAAAATAATTGCTATTAATTAGGGCATGTGATAACCAAATTTCCATAAAGTTGCGGGCAAATAAACATGAATTTGGTTGAAAGGACAACCTCCTAACCTTTTTGCCCCGACAATAATAATTGACTGAAAAATTAAAAAAAAAAGAAGAAATAATCTGATTATTATTTTTTGTTTTATTTAATTATTTATTTCCATGGGGCTTTATTGCTCCCATGAATTAAAGGCAACCGTGTAACATGCTTTAACTAATTCTTGCCAACTGCATCATAAATCTCAACTAACTTAATTGATCCTTGATTTTATTTATTTATTTCTTTTACAAGTACAACGGATTCTTTAGGTTTATAAACAATATTAAAATTATTTGCAAAATTTTTTAATTACAAATTTGAATTCAAGTAGAGATTTGTAAATAAAATTAGGGTTGGGGTTTCATAGTTATATAATTATTGGAAATATTCTAGTTCTAGCTTTAATGTTCTATGGACTTGTTACTTGTATATTAAAAGTCCCTTTTTCAGGGTACAGTGATTAATACCATGATTAATTCATGGTTTCTTTTTCTTTTTTGGAATATATATATATATATATATGTGGTGGATTATGCATAATAATTTGTTTTCATAATTGCATGTTGCTGCAATTATATATGTAACCGTGAGAAACAGCTGGAGCAAATATTTTGGTATACATCATTTTTAATCAATTTATGCACGCTAAATCAATTTCTTAAGAGAAAAAAATCATTTAATTTGAAAATTTAAAATAAAAAATAGGAAAATAAAGAAATCATTTAAAACAACAATAACCATCTTTTTTTTTTTTTTAAATTTTGCAGACGGATTCCTACCGGGCAACAGGATGCTACAACCTTCTATGTGCAGGGTTTGTGCAAACTAATAGTAGAATAGCCATTGGAGGTGCTATTTCTCCTGTTTCATCATATACAGGCAACCAATATGATATAACCATTCTCATTTGGAAGGTACGCACTAGTAGAACACAGCTGTCTGATATTTCTGTTATAGCTCAAATAATCAGGATTTTGATATGATTTCATTATATATTAGATATAATATTTTTTGGTAGTTTTGAAAATTTTAATTTTATTTGGAAATAGGATCCAAAATTGGGAAATTGGTGGATGGGATTTGGTGACAGTACCTTAGTAGGGTATTGGCCAGCAGAGCTATTTACACACTTAGCAGATCATGCAACGATGGTGGAGTGGGGCGGAGAGGTGGTGAACTCCCGGGCCAACGGCGAGCACACCACCACGCAGATGGGCTCCGGCCAGTTCGCCGAAGATGGGTTCGGAAAGGCAAGTTATTTCAGGAACCTAGAGATTGTAGACTCAGACAACAGCTTGAGCTCAGCTCAGGAGATATCAATCCTAGCTGAAAACACTAATTGTTACAATATCAAGAGCTCCTATAACAATGAATGGGGCACTTATTTTTACTACGGTGGCCCTGGGAAAAACCCTCAATGCCCCTGATTTTTAGCTATTTTCATTAATTAATTACTGCCATTTTTACGTGTATAATTTTCTTAGGATAATCTTGTCAAATTCTTTTATTATGTAATTATAGTTTGTGCTATTTCCATTCTTATTTTTGCTAGATTTTCTTTTCAGTTTTTGTTTTGTCTTAGAAAGGAAGGAATGTGGATTAACTTAATAAGACAATACATAGCATAAACAGGTTTGGAAATAGCAATGTTTTGATTACTAGACACTAGTTATTGGTTTTATTATTATTATTATTATTAATTTTTTCTAATACTGAATTACTGAAGCATCTAATGTTTAGCATGAAGTCATTTTATTTATGCAAGAGCATACTAATGATCATAAGTTCACAGGCATACACTATTTTTAACAGGTTAGTATGTTAATTAGTTGATGAATGTAATTATAAGGAATCCAAATAAGTAGTAGTAATTGTAAAAGAATGGGAGGCAAGGCTAGGCGTTAATAATAGTCAACATAAAAGAAGGTGAGAAGATATTTATGGGAAACAAAAGGTTAGGAAACCAAGGCTGGATGACAAATGAGGTTGGGGAAGCATCTCATTTAATGCCATTCAAAAATCTAGTTGCAATAGCTGGGAGTTGGCCATTTAATATGCTTGTATGCAGCTTCCTTTAATTTTAGGATTTTTCTTAATATTTATAAAAAAAAATTGAAATTAAATGATAATTTAACATTATAATACCACATGCATAAATGTATAAAAAAAAGTCAAAATAAGAAGGGAAAATTACAGAATTTACCCCTTTTTAATTTTTATTTTAAAAAATACTCAATTATATTTACAAGATATCATTTTTATATTTTTACACGTTTAACTTTTAAAAATACTCCTTTTTCTAGTTTAGGTTTTCAAACAGACCTTCAAAGGAAAAACAAAGAAAAAATGGCAGGACGTTTCGGATCTGATCCTGCTACGATGATCGTAACAAGCACTTCAGAGGGCAGGATCAAGCGCTTCAGCGGCGCATCTCGCCCTCGGTATAAATGTATGATCCTTGTTCACATTATAAGACCATCGATATTCTTGATTTGCGCCAAAAAGGATTAGAATTCCATCTTCTTGAAATTTTTATATATTCATCCGAGGATGATTCCTTTAATTCAATTGATGATGTATAATTTCATCAAAATTTGTTCGTAACTGCTGAATTTTGGTCTTGAAGTGGTCACTCGCAGTGCATGACATATATCTAAGAAATTAATTAGGCACTATCTGCACCAAAAGTGTGGATGGTTGAATTACAGCAGATTATCATGATTCTGGCTACATTTTATGTTCTTCTATATATGTTTCTGCTTGGGTTCATTTGCCAGGGAATTGAGATGCACTGGTCTTTCTGAAAGGATGCAACAGATGCTAACTCTGCCGCATAACTCTCTCATCTCTCACAAAGAGAATAAATGCAATCAAAAGCATAGTTTTTCAACATCTCTCTTCATATCAATCCTTTTTTCATTATTCACTATTCAATTCATCATTATGTGTAAGAAAAACTATTTGTGCTGTAACATTACGACAATATAAGCTTACAATGGTTGTGCCTTTCTAAAGCAAGAAGAGAAACCTCTCTCCCATAGCAACCCCTTAAAAATGAGGACCAACCACTGCAGATACAGTTGTCCACGATCTCCATTATATCTCTTGTTTTCATAATTCCTTGGAAACTTGATATGATTGATAGTTAAGCGCACTCCATTTAGAGGACTGCAAAGGATAAATACCATAACAAATTCAATTTTGCTAATTATGGGAGCAATTAAAAATAATCCTTGATTAAATTTGACCTGCATGTTTTATTTCCTGCATTTATCATGGCCCCTTTTCCAGTTTGGAATTGACTAATATTCTCTTATGTGTCCCCTTGCATGAATTAACTTAATATAATTTTTTTGCTCAGATACTAGGAAAAGCATATTGTTCGGAGTGATAACTGTCAGTGCAGTTCTTGCGGACAAAGATATAATGCTGTGTATTCAACCTGGAGAGCATGGAAGGTATGTCATTCTAATTGTTTTTATCTCTTACAATTTATAGGTTTGAGCTTTAGTGCAGTGTGGCGCTTTTTGACTGGAAGCTAACCTATTTTTCTTGATTTTCTTGCAGAGCCTTGAGGATACCAGATTGAAATGCACATGCTCAAGTTTACAGAAACCGTATCTGGAATACTACTGCTTGAATTCCTTTCTGTATAAATTGCAGCTCGGAAAATGGGAATAATGAACAGCTACTTATTCTTTTTATGTAATATTGATTGTAGAATAATAGGAGAATAGGAATTGTGTTAATGAAGATCTATCATAAAATAAAATGAAATACAATGTATTACTTTTAGTCAATGGTATTACCTTTTTTTTTCTTTTCTTTTAATTAAAATACAATATATTTACTTTTGTAAATAAATAAAATATAGTGTATTTTTTTTTACGAAACTCAATACACTGTATTTTTCTTTCTTTTGACTAAAATACAATATATTTTCTTTTGACAAAATTCAATACACTGTATTTTCTTTTCTTTTAACTAAAATGTAGTGTATTTACTTTTGTATATAAATAAATATAATATATTTTCTTTTGACAAAACTCAATACACTGTATTTTCTTTTTTTTTGACTAAAATATAGCGTATTTTCTTTTAACAAAACTCAATACACTGTATTTTATTTTATTTTATTTTATTAAAATACAGTATTTTTACTTTTGTACATAAATATATTTTCTTTTTTAACTAAAATACGATGTATTTACTTTTGTGCATAAATAAAATAGAGTATATTTTCTTTTGACGAAATTCAATATAGTGTATTTACTTGAAATTTAATTGAAATTGATTTTAGAAAATTTATGCAAATGCAAGTAAAATGCAACAGTGCCTTTTCATGTGTAATATTTTTGAATTACTAATTTTTAAATTGAAAAACATATTCTTTTTAATTTTCCACTGGGAAATAATTTAATATATAAAATACTAAAATTCCTTGTTTTGTCAATTAACATATAATTTTGTCATCTCAGAAACATTGCAGTATAGTAAAAAAGATCCCCATATATACCCATCGTTAAAGCTCACAGATTTCTCAACTATAATATAATATAATATAATATAATATAATATAATATAATATAATATAATATAATATAATATAATATAATATAATATAATATAATATAATATAATATAATATAATATAATATAATATAATATAATATGTAGATCTACTCAAAAAAATAGATGCACAAATCAGAAGTAAATAATGTTTCCTCAAAACTGTCAACAGAACTTAAAAGTTTACACACTTTGATCTAAGCTGCCCAAAAACAAGACCACGCATCACACAATCAAATAGCTCCGCCATGAGCAAATTTCAAGCAGTATTTTCAACGGTAGATTAAAAATTTCTACCCCTCAACAAAGTATGAACAACCCCTAATTACTTAATCAACATCATTTTGCAAAACTAATATAAAAATTATACTAGTTCCCAAGGAACAAACCCTTCAAAAATTAAATTGCCCCTAGCTTCACACTTGATCTATTCACTAAACTTCTAGTAGATTACAAGCAGATATATAAGTCGATTGATCCATCTGTTGCGACTTATGGAGAACACATCTCTTGTATAAAGCAAGAATGTCTTTCTCGTGGGATTTTTTAACTGAAGGAGCTCAGCACCAAAATTATGCTTAGTGATTTCCTGCTTGAGTTTCTGAATTGTGAACTTCGTGTAATCTTCCTGATCACTTTGCTGATTGTGGTTATCCTCATCACCTCTAAATACGGAACCACCATCTCTGGCTGCATCTGCTTTAAAGGGCTTGTAGTGCTCCTGGATCTCTTATTCTGTCTTACACTAACTCAATTTAATTGAAATTGATTATAGAAAATTTATTAAGTCACTTGTTATGTAATTGTGAATATAA
Organism: Excoecaria agallocha; assembly: GCA_037975025.1. Classification (NCBI taxonomy): domain Eukaryota; kingdom Viridiplantae; phylum Streptophyta; class Magnoliopsida; order Malpighiales; family Euphorbiaceae; genus Excoecaria; species Excoecaria agallocha. The sequence continues at coordinate 66,197,758 of CM075808.1, forward strand.
ATTAATAAGTTGATGCATTTCATAGTGGTAAACAAATCATTGATTTTGCAGTAAAAAAATCCTTTTTTTTGTAATTGTTGCGAGAAAATTACATTTTTTGAATGTAAAACATTTTTGAAAGGTGAAATATAAAAAATGGCAATTAATTTTTTTTAAATGACATTTATGAAAAATAAAAAATGTGAGGGTGCAAATATGAAATCTTTTTTGTTTTTGGTGGCATTTGTGAAAAAATCCCTGATAAGAACAGGAGAGAGGTGTTGAAGTCAAAGTCTGCTGCATGCGGAAGAAAAAAGATAGATGAATGAACGAAAATTCAAAGTGGGGGTCCACTTTGAGCAGGCTCAATCCAAACCCAATGGCCCAAAGATAATGCATTAGATCCTCAGTCCAAATCAACTATGGCATGTGAACCAAGACTCTGACTATAGGAGCTTCATAAACCTACATAAAATTGATTCTAATAGCATAATCTTTCTTGATTAGTCCCGCTTAATAATATATTTTATTTTATGCCCATTTTCAGTCTCTACAAAGGTACATTTTCAAACTTGTTGAAGCTATAGTTTTCAAAGTTAATTGACATTAATGATCCGTCCTATCCAAGTTGTGGGACCTTAATGTCCAACAGTCTTGAACATGTAGATCTAATTAGAATCTTGTTGAACAGAATACTTTTCCAAGGACTAGCCCTTTAGCAGGACCTTCAAGTTATAAATACAAATGCAAGAATGCATATACTCACATTCATCAAGAAACACTTATTTTACTCATGGCCTGTGCAAGTATGATACTCTTTATCATTATTTCTTGCATGTTCAGTGCTTCCTATGCTCAAACTGATGCACTAAAACAAGGCCAGCTGCTTCGGGACTGGGAGCAGCTAGTTTCGGCCGGCGGAGTCTTCAGGTTGGGATTCTTTAGCCCCAATCCAGCTTCTGATATTCATCTCGGTTCGGCTGGCCCTCGCCACTTGGGGATATGGTTCGATCAAATACCATATTACTCCGTCTGGGTTGCGAACCGAGCCGACCCTGTTCCTGATTCCTCAGGTGCTTTAACCATAGATGGAGATGGCAAATTAAGGATCACACGCCAAGGCGGTCCACCAATAATCCTAAATTCCGACATGGAAACAATCAACAATCCATCAGGTGGCAACATTACTGCAACTCTACTAGATTCAGGCAACCTTGTAATACAACAGGTGAATTCTGATGGAATGTCAGGGCCTATTTTATGGCAGAGTTTTGATTACCCACATAATATGTTACTGCCTGGAATGAAACTAGGCATGAATTTGAAGACAGGACATAACTGGACACTCACTTCATGGTTAAGTTAGAAAGTTCCTGCACCAGGGGCTTTCAGGCTCGGCCTTGACCCAACCCACTTGAACCAGCTACAGGTTTGGCGAAGAGATGAAATATACTGGTCAAGCGGAGTGTGGGAGAATGGGAGTTTCGAATCAGCCCCAGAGCTGACCAAAAGAACAGACATATACGATTTCAGTTTCGTTTCAACAGAGGATGAGAAGTACTTCACATATTCTATAAAGAACAAGTCTGTGATGTCCAGGTGGGATTTGGATCCAATAGGTGAAATTACAGTGTTCACTTTGGACCGTAGATTTTCTAATACATGGATATTCGAAACCACCGGTGGGTGCATGTATGGTTTGAAGAATTCAACAGCAGTTTGCTTATCAGAAAAGCCTACAAAATGCAGGAAAGAGACGGACTTTTTTGTGGCGAAGAGAGGATATTTTCATGATTTTGATAACAATGCGTATTATTGGTATGATTTTGAAGGAAATTTAGGTCCTAGTGACTGTCACTCTGAATGCTGGAAAAACTGCACTTGTGCGGCTTATCAATCTGTGAGCAGTGATGGAATTGGATGCACGTTTTGGGGCGAAGGATCTAAATTCAGCCCTAGTGATTATGGAGATTTTATTTATATTCTTACAAATGAAAATAATTAATGAATCCCAGAAATAATGGAAGTTGAGGGCATCAGGAAACTTCCTGTTCAACTACTTAAGCTTCTCTTAAAGATTCTCTCATGTTCCTGTTCTTAATTCTAAATTTTATAGAATTGTGATAATTTTATATTTATTAGACTAAATGGATTTACATAAATTAATTTTTGAGATATCTTAGACAATTAACTGAATAAATTTAATTGAATTAATAAGCAATTATATTTTTTATTTACTCATATGAAAAAGTTATGACGCTAATCATATTAATATGCACGACCGGGAGGATAAGTCTGGAAAACTGCATCACTTTATAAAACTGACTCAAAATTATATATTTTTTTCTTGATAATAAAAAAAATTCTAATTATTATTTTTCTTTTCGTTCAAACAAGTGCTCAATATAGTGTGAAATGTTAGAGGTTTAGCAGCTCAATTGGATAAGAATTTAGTCAAAGGATTCAATTGAATGATTTTGACAAGTTTAGAGGAAAAAAAAAAGTTTTGCAAATAATTAGATAAAAGATTTGAGTAAGATGGTAGCGACGGAAAACTTTCGTCGCAATCCTTTTTAGATTATAAAACCCTAGTAATTCCCCCGCCTTTTTATCTCTTTTAGTTTCCCCCCCAAACCCTACCTTTTCCAGCTCTTGTTAACTTGGCACTATATAAGTTAAATTTAGTGGTGTTAACTCTACATTGTTGAAGCCTTCAAGATTTGCCAAAGAGAAAGGTACTGTTTTTTGGCCCAAATCCTTCTTGTGTTCCTTGCATAAACAGCTAGTAATTATATAGGTGAAACTACAGGTATCTCGACATTGTTAAGTCAATGATTGGTTTGGGAGTTTATTTAGTTGTAATTCGAAAGTAAAAATTGTTGTTTTGATCGCTTAAAATTGCTCTCTTTCATTTTGCTTTATATGTAAAATTGTAACGTTATTTGAAAATTTTCTTTAATTACTTATCTCTAAATCAATGGATGTGCGCCAGTAAGTGCTAACTTTAGCAGGTTCATGAAACAGAGTGCCTAAACACTTTCTCGTCTATTTTCTCTTCCATTTCCCCAGAAACAAACAACACTGATGTCTTTATCGTGTTCTTGACTTTTTGTCCTATCCAGTTGGTTTGATTGTGTTTTTTCGTTTGAATAATTTCGAACTGTTCAAGAAGTTCAAATTATCTAACTGATAACAATGGCAATATATTTGAATTTACATGTAATATTTTGCTATTTTATTCTTGACTTAGCTATACATGTAGGTATAAGAAATGGATAGTACCAGGGAGCGGATGTATAGGAGGCTGACTCCAAGAGGAGCTCTGAACTTAGAGTTTGTAGCAGGAGTGAACAAGTTTATTGAATTTGCTTACAGTCAGGAAGACAATATATCAGGCAACAAGATCAGATGTCCTTGTAAGAAATGCCAGAATCGAAAGTACTTGCCACTTGATGATGTTATGTTACATCTTTATAAATTCGGATTTGTGCCCAATTATTATAAATGGGTTTGCCATGGGGAGTGGAACAGACCCTCTCAACCATCTAAATCTCATATCTCTTCATCAGGTTCTACCCCTAATGACCCACCACATTTAATCACAGACACAGCCAATTCACTACTAGCACAAGCTCCAAATCCATCTTTTGACCCTCTACACCCTGTTCCTGCTCCAAATAATCAGCCACTTTCTGCTTCCAAACCAACTCGGGCTGGCACAATCTGCCTACAGACGAAGTTTGGAAATGATGGTCGCGAGCAGGTCACTCTACAGGGCGACCTGTGAGTATGATGCAAGGACTCGTCATTATATGATTGAGACAAATTTTGTTTTGTGTTCTTTTTATTCTTCTTTTCGGTTCTTGACACTATTTAATGTTCTCTGTGTTCTTTTTAAAGTCCGCGTCAACTAGGAATGATCAAGTTAAAAGAACTAAGTTTATATACCAATATGAACTTTTGGGTTCAATTATATTCAGGTTGTTCCCTTCTGAATCCTGCTCTCGACGGATTACAAAGATATTTATGGAGCGAGTTGATGCTGAAGGGGCAAGGTGGGGAACAGTTTCACAAGAGACTAAAGATAATTACTTTGAGAAGTTCAAGGTAAGCCAACCAACTTATGTTTTATGTTTTATTGTAGTAGTCTCTTTTATCAGAAATTGATGTTAAGGTATGATGAAATTGTAGAAGTATTTCTACTGGGATGAGGCAATGGATTCACAGGTAAAGGCTGCTTGGGAGAAGAAATGTGCACAACGTTACAAGGATATGGTAAGCAGAATGAAGAGAGAAGGAAAGAAGGGGGGTTCCATTTCTGAAGAGGTGTGGACACGATGGCAGCAGCTCTGGAGTCACCCGGACTGGGTCCTGTTATCAAAACAGAATTCCAAGAATCGTCGTGCCGGATGTTCCTTCTACAATGGAGGATCTGTGTCTCTTGCAGAGCATGGGAGACGGCTTGTAAGAATTAAATTAATTGTTTGTAGACGAGAATTTGAATTGAGCAATGGTTTGACATTATGTTCATGTAGGCTGCACAGTTGGGGCGAGAGGCTCCCTCGTCTGAGCTCCACCGTTACACTCACACCAGAAACCATGACGGTCAGTCATAAAGTCAACATTTTTATGCAATTTCAGCTCATGTTAGCGTTATTTTTAGTGCAACCATTCTATATTCAAAATTCACTCAACAAACAAACTGTTTCAATTTGTACAAATAATGGTGTTTTTATAGGTAAGGGAGCAAAAAGAAAGAGAGGAGATGTAGCAGAGGCTACCATCTGCAAGGCTCTAGAGAGACCGATGGCTGTGGTGGCGAGAAAGTTGAAATTTTGACGTTCTTCCCGTCCTCACCATGTGCAAATTTTGATGTATTTTTGGGGTCATTTTTGTATGGTTAAAAGAAGTATTAAATCAATTGATTCTGTGTCTGGCAAAGGAAGATGAATTTTTGTGGTTTGGGGTGGGGAATTTGAAGACACAGAGTTTAAGGGTTGTGCTTCTGCTTTTGTATAGCCACTTGCCCTTTCTAACTGTAACTAACTATTTCTATGTGAAAAATCAGAATTTATGTAGTTTTTGCTTCTGGTTACATCCAGTTTCTAAATTAATCAGCAATTTTTTTTTATAATTAATTAAACTAAAAAAAAAAAAGAAGTTACGGATCACATATGAAAAGAAAAAGGATAGTTAATTATTTATGGAAGCTGGAAAAAAGGGGGGATACGACATGCCGTTTATGAACAGTTGATATGATGGGCTTGGGCTTGCAAGAAATCTTAGAAGGGCCGAATACTTGATTGATGTTTTGTTTAGTAGGGATGTCCTTTAACGGCACCCGAAACGGCAGAGCGTCGCCAATCACCACCAGCAGCAGCAGCGCCGCTGTTTGGACTCTGGACAACAACAGAACTACAGAAGCATATATATAGAAAAGAATGGATGGAGAAGAAGAGAAGGAAGAGATGGTGACACCTGGAGAGGTTTTAGGGAAAGCCACTGATGTGAAACCCGGAAACGGAGCATATGTATCTCCCTATCACGACACTGATATTCTCTATGTCTACTCCTCACTCACTGGTATCCGCCACACTCTGTTGCCACCTCTCGACTCTCCTGACCAGGTCTTTCAATTCGTCTTTCACTAGCTTGGGTTTTAGCTTACTTGTGTGTGTAAAGCCGGATTTTAGCTTACTTGTTTTGTTTCTCTTTTAGCACATTTTGAAGGATGAAAGTTATTAGATCATGTTTCTTTCGTTGATTTTTTCTTTTTCTTTTTCCGATTTTTAAGTTTGTTTTTTGGTTGATGAGTGAATTGTTAAAATGAAATAAAGCTCAGTGTATGGTGCTAACACTTGTATTTGGATCCCAGATTTGTCTCTGTGGTTAATTAAGGTTTTAAAATGTAAATGTCTACAAAGAGTGTGTTACTATAAGGTTTTGGTTTATTTTTTTGGGTGTTGTGGGATGTACAAATATTGCAGTGAATGTAAAAGTTTGCATCTTTGGAATATCTGGTTTTTGAGAACCTGGATGGAATAAATTGTTCGACACCAACGAGGGAACAATATTTTTAAATTTCTGAAGAAAATTTGTGAATTTCCTTTGTCTTGTTCTTATCTGCTGCATCTGCATTCCGACATAGCACAATGTTTTGAACGAGGTGATCTGCTGAGATGATATTTACAACCGTACTGGTTGATGCAAGTAGTAGGACATCAGTGGGTTAATTTTGATTATAGCTGTTAGGATTCATCAAATCTTCTGTATTTTGACTCAAGTTTTCAAGTTCTGAATTTTATGCTTTAACCAGCTGAAATATACATTTGCATGCATTCATCTCTTTTTGCATTGTTATTGATGATTGTAATGATATCAGAGACCAACTGTGGAAGTAATTGGACACAAGGTTCGTGGTGCTGTTCCAGAGCCTGGCTCTGTTGTTATTGCACGCGTGAGTATTTTATTTATCTCCTTTTAGATTTTTCAAATATGGTCTAGATGGAACATTTAACTGAAAAGATTCCTTTGATTTTTCTTACTCTTTCTTTGCCTCTCAGCCTTTAAGCAGCTTTTTCTGGATCTCTTATATGTTTGATGTTTCTTTCTCCATTTCAAATTGTTAGAGACCTCACCGTCCATGTGCGTGAAAGTTTTGTAACTTGTATAGAAGCAATCGATCTATTATTGTTTGTATGGTTTCTTTTGAAGTAATTGAATTGCATTTTGGTTATTGATTTGGACAGGTTACTAAAGTTATGGCCAGAACAGCATCAGCTGACATTATGTGTGTTGGTCACAAGTCAGTGCAAGAAAAATTTACGGGCATAATTAGGTGGGAAATTGAGTTTCAGTTGTTAAGTTTAGTAGTATCACATTCATATTGAGATAATGCTTTGGCTAAAAGAAATATTTATGCTAAAATGCGTATAATTTTTTAAGTTTATCTTCATACTCTTTACAGAGCAAAAAATAATTGCATTATACTGTCTTCTATTTGGAGTCTGCCTCATCATCAGAATGTTAATGTAATGCATATTTTTTGGTTGTTCATTGTCCATCAACTTGAATTTTTATTTTGAGCAGGCAACAAAATGTGAGAGCAACTGAAATTGACAAAGTGGAGATGCATTTATCATTTCGCCCTGGAGACATTGTCAAAGCTTTAGTGGTATCCTTTGTGCTTGATTGTCAGCTAGAGTATTGTGATATATATTGGTGCATTTATGTAAACTCTGTGCTATGACTGATTAGATCATATGCTAGTTCTCTACAAGTGTGTATCATTCATACACATTTGTTTTGCTACTTCATGTTGCAGTGCTGGCAGGGGAACTTCCATTAAAATTTTTTAAATTCTACTTATTATTGACTTGCTTTGAGCATTGAGAATTATGGTGAATAATGAATAAATCAGGATTAGAATACCTGTTTTCAATGCGTGAGATCCCAACAACCTAACATTACTGGATCCTGACATGTAATTTAGTTATGAGGAGCGGTACATGTGTACATGTAACTGCTTGGAGGGACATGGTTCCTAGATTATTTAATTATGCTAACTTGTTTTTGCTGTCATCCATGCCAATATTGACTGTGGGAGTGAATTGACTTGGACTATGTTAGTTCCAGCCATTTCTTTGTTGCAAAGAAGTGGGTATATAAGACTAATCTCTAATTAGATTTTTGGCCTCTCCCTCTCCCCTTTTCTGTCTTTCCGTATGATTCTGCTTCGATGCTTATATGTAAGTTCATCAGTTTGTAATTTACCTTGAAAGTTGATGTTATGAATAGGAAAAAGTTTTCCTTCACACAACCCTTAATCAGTTATCCCTTGGAGATGCACGGGCTTAC